>OY759262.1:16629281-16666781 GCA_963662155.1 Lamellibrachia columna | reverse complement strand
ATCAGTTCATTCGTTTGATGTGTGTGTGTGTGTGTGTGTGTGTGTGTGTGTGTGTGTGTGTGTGTGTGTGTGTGTGTGTGTGTGTGTGTGTGTGTGTGTGTGTGTGTGTGTGTGTGTGTGTGTGTGTGTGTGTGTGTGTGTGTGTGTGTGTGTGTGTGTGTGTGTGTGTGTGTGTGTGTGTGTGTGTGTGTGTGTGTGTGTGTGTGTGTGTGTGTGTGTGTGTGTGTGTGTGTGTGTGTGTGTGTGTGTGTGTGTGTGTGTGTGTTAACTAAAATGTGTTTTACTATAGTTATCACGATTCGTCTCCTTGATGCTGTGATACGCCTGTGGTCCATCTACAGAGGGTGTCTACTTACACACCAGAACAGACGGAAAGCTTTTTAATATCGCCCGCTTTAGAGCCAACACAAAGGTGCACCGAGTCTTCATTAGAGAAATGTTTTCACTGATGATGCCGTGCTAGCAACTCACACCGAGGAAGATCTCCAGCAACTAATGGATAGACTCTCCCTACAAAGAATTTGGACTGATCATCAGCATCAAAAAGACACATGTCATGAGGCAAGATGTTATAATAATAATAATAATTATAATAATAATAATAATTGACTTATATGGCGCCTATATCCTCAGGAACCTGAGCTCAGAGGCGCAACAAAACAGAATCAGTAAGCGTAATCATAAAGAGGGACGTGCAAAAGTCAGTATTAGAACGAGGGACAACCGAACATTTATGGTGGGAATGCAATTTGGAATAGATATGTCTTGAGTTTTTTCGGAAAATAGCAATAGTTTCAGATGTTTTCAAAGTGATAGGGAGTTCATTCCAGACCCTAGGCGCAGCGACAGAGAAAGCACGTTTACCCAAGTTAAGTTTTGTTTTAGGTACAATAAGTTATTGTGAAGTTGATGATCTTAGCTGCCTAGGGATATTTGAAAGATGCAGGAGACTAGCCAAGTAGGATGGTTGTTGTGTAGATAGAGCACGATATGCAAGAGTGGACAGCTTAAAATTAATTCGATAAGAAACTGGAAGCCAGTGTAACTGTTTAAGTAGTGGTAGTGACGGTGAAAACCGAGGCGCCCTGAGAACCACACGTACCAGACAATTTTGTACTCGTTGGAGTTTAGCCAAGTCTCTTTTAGCGATGTTATTTAGTAGTGAATTGCAATAGTCAAGGCGGCTGCTAATTAGTGCCGTTGATATTGTTTTAGCAGTAGATATAGATTTGTGACGCCGAATTCGACGAAGATCACGAATATGATAGAAACAGGATTTACATACTTGAGAGATATGCTGGCGAAAGTTGAAGTCACTGTCAAAGATAACACCTAGATTGCGAATAGTATATGATGGGAATGTATCACTGCCAAGCAGTTTAACTGGGAAATGGTTGATGACTTTATTTCGTTGTTGTTTAGTGCCAATAATAATAAGGTCTGTTTTATCTGGATTAAGCTTTAGCTTACTTGATTCCATCCACGACAAGATATCAGTAAGACAGTCACTTAAAGTCGAAAGAGATTCTTGTCCATTTGATTGTGAAAGTGATATGTAAACCTGTGTGTCATCAGCATAAAGGTGATGACTGAGATTACGATTAGCAATAACTTGGCTAAGCGATGCAGTATATAAGCTGAACAGAACAGGGCCAAGGACGGATCCTTGTGGCACTCCAAATGGTAGATGTTGTGGGCTAGATAATGTGCCAGATATGTTAATACTTTGATATATGTCTGATAAAAATTATTTGAACCACCGAAGAGCTGGGCCAGAAATTCCAAAATATCTATGGAGGCGTTATAAAAGGATTGAATGATCAATTGTATCGAAAGCAGCTGAGAGATCAAGTAAAGTGAGTGCTGTGACTTTGCCATTGTCCATGTTATCAACTATATCATTGTGTATCTTGAGAAGAGCTGTTTCGGTAGAGTGGAATCGTTTATGTAGATCATTTGATAAGTGATGGCTGTAAATATGTTCATAAAGGCGATTAGCAACTACTTTTTTTTTTTTTTTTTTGACAGAAAACTGAGATTAGAAATAGGACGATAATTCCTTAGGTAATTTTTGCACAAAGTTTGTTTTTTAATAAGAGGATTTACAAGAGCTTGTTTGAAATCCTGTGGAACAACTCCACTCTGCATTGAAAGGTTTACGATAGTAGTAATGGGAAAGATGAGTTGATCGATACAGCTTTTTAGTAGAAGTGTTGGAAATGGGTCAAGATCACACGATCTGTTAGGATATTTTTTAATAATGATGAGAATGTCATTAGTAGTTGCAGGTGTGAAACTCTGTAGTGTTTTTTCAGAAAGTGGTGGTTCAGGGAAAACGTAGTCATTATCATTAATGACAAAATTTGATCGAATACGAGCAATCTTATCTGTAAAGTAGTTTGAAAAAGAACTACACAATGTATCCAATGAAGAATGTTCAGGCAGTGCTTTTAATTTCTGCCGATGTAGAATTGTGTTAACAGATTTCCACATCTGGCGAGGGTTTTCAGAATTTGTTGTGATAAAATGTGTATAGTAATCAGACTTTGCTTTTGACATCATGTGATTGCATATATGTAACTGTTTAGTATAACGAGATCGATCAATTGGAGAACGAGTTCGTAACCAAATTCTTTCAAGATATCGACGACGACGTTTTGCTACAATTATATCATTATACATCCATGGTGATGGAGGGCGAACTTGTACACTTTTGGTTTGTTTCGGAGCATGTTTATCCAGAAGTTTACTTAATGTTTCATTGTACTGATTAACAAGCTCGCATAGTGTAGATTTAGGTTTGATCAAAATATCAGAATTTGCTAGATCGTCATGAAGGGTATTTATGTTAATTTTATTTATTGGTCGAAATGTGACTTTTTTCTAGATCTTGAGCCAACTTGCAACGACAAATCAATGATGACACAATGGTGATCTGATAAACCATCAGTAGGGAATATTGCTTTAATGTTAGTGCAAGTAGATCTAGTAATAAACAGGTCGAGCCAATGACCATGAACATGTGTAGGAAATGAAACATGTTGATGTAATGCATATGTTTGAAGGACATCCATGAATGATCTAGTATTTGGACATGGTAGATCAAGGTGGATATTGAAATCTCCAAACATGTAAATGTCTTCTTGGAATTGTAAGGTGGTTTCAAGGAAATCTGGAAACTCATCAAAGAATGTATTTGTGCTTGCAGGAGGACGGTAGATGCATATAAAATTAGCAGATGAGGATGAATGTTTTATATTAATACATATTACCTCACAGCTTTGGTATTGAGGTGTATGAATAATTTCTACTTTATATATTTCAGGTACAAGAAATGCGACTCCACCACCCCTACCTGAACGACGGGGGTGATGGTATAGGCAAAAACCATTTGGACAAATATCGGCAAGACAGGCTGATGTATCAGATGCTAATAGCCATGTTTCTGTCAAAGCTAAAATGTCTATGTGTTTAGATAATATCAGATCAGAAAGGGCAGCAGATTTATGACGTACAGATCGAACATTAGTAGTGGAAAAGCGCATGTTTTGAAATGTTTTTGGTCCAGGATTTATTGAGACATCACCTGCAAGAAGGAGGATGATAGACAGTCTAAATGATGGGTTACAACCAGATTTTGTAGACCATTTTATGTGTGTACATCGTCCAAGACAAGAAAGATGTAAAGGTGACGTTCGTGAAAAGCTAATTCGGATACTATTGTTGATGAATATTTCAAAGTGTCTATATGTATTGCATATATCTTCCTCAGAAGAATAGCATTTTTATTTAAACAATGTAGACAAAGATAATAAACAAATGACCAGCACGAAGAGAAAATACATTATTATATGCTCAGTGATGAGTAAGGCTAAGTGCAGCTGCTGGGAAAGAAGTCACAATTCTAGGATCAAGACTAATTTATTTAATTAGAAATGTTCACCAGGGCCGACTCTAACTAAATTGTGACTCCTAGGCCTGTTAGATGTTAACTAGGAGTTATAAGTGCATAATCGCGTGCTGAATAATTAAAATATTACAAAATAGAAGCAAATATATTAAGAGCATACAATTATAACGTTTAATTTAAAAATACCAAAGCAACGAAAAATGTTTTGTACCGGCGAGCGTAATTTTTTTTCCTATCAACGTTCCGGGCAATTAACATAAATGGGCGGAGATTTTACAAAGATGACTGTGACGAATCATCACGAGATGTGCATTCCGCCGACTGTGACGCGTTATCACGTGACGCGCATTCCCTTCGAAGTTAGCGGGTTGTTGTTGTTCTGCAATCATCAATTTAAAAAACAACCGTAATATTTTATAAAGCATGTCATGTATTAACTGAGAAGGCTCTATATGTCTTATACTGTTCATTGGCTCTTCCATACATGACTTATTTTGCAGAAATTTGTGGAAACACATATAGACCCAATGTGTTACATGTTTTCTAGAATTGTATGTAGAGGCAAGCATTTGGATCATACAAATCCCATGTTCTACAAGATGCATGCTCTGAAGTCGTTTGATTTAATTAATCTAAAGACTGCAGTAGTAATGTACAAGGCATATAATAACATCTTGCCTGTTAACCTGCATAAATTATTTGTACATTTTGTAGCAATTCGCAAGACGAGACATGTAAATATATAAAAGGAAGAAGGTACATTCGAACTGAAATTAAATCAATGTGTTTATCTAATTATTGGGTTAAACTATGGAATTTTCTTGAATGTGAACTTAAAAGTTGTCGTAATATACAGGTTTTCAAGGCACTTTATAAAGAAAATTGTATTCTTAATTATATTTTAAATTAACCGATACTATTCATTAGGTGAACCGTTGTACTATGTGTTATAATTATACATACCGGTATATACAAGTTTTAAGGGTAGCTAACATGACCTTCAGATAAGCTCAACTTTGCTTGTTTTCACTATACCCATCACTTAGTTACATTTGTGTGTAAACATGGTTACTTCAGATTAATTCAGCATACTTATTACTTATAGTTTTTGATTAACTACATTAGTCAGTAATTAGTTGCATACATAGTGTGTTACAATATGCGTCATTTATTGAAAGTGAGTTGTTGAAAGGTCAATGCAATCATAAGTTGTATTACTTCAGCATTCTCCCTTTTCCAAAATAGTGTATTTCATTGAAAAGATGTGACAATGTTGGAAATAAAATTAATTTGTAATTGTAAATTGTTTCTATCACGAGTGTGTAGTGCTGATGAATGTCAGAAGTTTACAATAAAAATTGTGTGTGTGTGTGTGTGTGTGCGTGCGTGCGTGCGTGCGTGCGTGCGTGCGTGCATGCGTGCGTGCGTGGGTGCGTGTGTGTGTAGGGTATATGATTGAAGTAGTCAGGTAGTTGATTATTAACTGATTTGTAATAAAAGTTTAGTTGCATTCATTGAACTGTCTTAAGTGAGAAAATCATGTTATTTGCAACAATTTATAATCAGTCAGTGCACATTACGCACACACACCCATACCCACCCACACACCCACCCAATTTTTATTGTAAACTTCTGACGAACATACAGACACGAATGCTTGTATATAGGTCTAGCTATGCATGTAACATATCATTATTACAATTATGTAGCGAACACACGAACACACGTGTAATGTAGCAGACGATTATTATTTATAGTTCTAGCCTGGCCCATATTCTTCTATTTAGGGGACTCGCGCTGTCGCTCATCCAGCATCGTCGAGTAATCTCCGCCAACACACGTGCAACGTAGCCGACGATTATTATTTATAGTTCTAGCCTGGCCCATATTCTTCTATTTAGGGGACTCGCGCTGTCGCTCATCCAGCATCGTCGAGTAATCTCCGCCAACACACGTGCAACGTAGCCGACGATTATTATATATAGTTCTAGCCCATAATATTATTCTGTTTAGGTCACTCGCGCTGTCGCTCAACCCAACATCATCGAGTATTATCCGCCCAATTATGTTGATAGCCCGGAACGTTGATAGGAAAAAAAATTACGCTACCGGCGACAAGAATGGGCGATAATAAAAGCAGAGAGTTAACGCATAACTGTCGAAGTATAAAACTTAATGTAAAAATACTTATCTTGACACTGACGTTGTGGTCAACATAAAACAGCCCATTTAAATATTATATTACGTAACACTGATTTAAAACTAAACACTGTAAAGTTTAAAAGTGCATAAAATAGCGGAGAACCAAATGTTTGAATAGTGAAGTCGGCAGCCTCGTTCTCGTTGTTGTTATGCCGCCATCAATTAACATCGACAACATTGGAGGTAATTGATAGCTTCACTAACGTAGGCGCTACAATTACCAGTAATGTGTCACTAGATGCTGAAATTGACATATGTACAGCAAAAGCTGCAGCCATCTTGACCAAACTGACCAGGAGCGTGTGGAGCAATAACAATCAGACAGAAAATGCGAAACTACATGTGTACCAGGCATGTGTCTCAACACACTGCTCTACAGCAGTGAGGCTTGGACAACGCATGCAAGACAAGAGAAGAAACGGAACAGTTTTCACCTTTACTGTCTGAGACATATCGTCGGCATCTCTTCGCAGGATAGTGTCACGAACACAGAGGTCCTGGAGCGTGCTCACTACTCCAGAACTTACACGCTGTTAAGCCATAGACGTATGCGATGGCTCGGCCATGTTCATCGGATGGCTGACGGTCGTATACCGAAATATCTCCTGTATGGCTAACTTGTCACTGAGACGAGTGTTACTGGCCGTCCACATCTCCGCTACAAAAACACCTGCAAGCGTAACATAGAGATGGAAAACATAGACACGAACAGCTGGGAGACAGCCGCTGACAATAGAGGTCATTGGAGTCTGATTATTCGGAATGGAATCAGAAAAGCAGAACATAAAAGATCTACGCAATTAGCTGAGAAGAGGGACCAACACCATCTAGGCCGACTACCTTCGCCTGCAGCAAGTGCGGCAGAGACTGCCATGCCAGAAAGGGTATAATAAACCACACCAGGCGATGTGCACAACAGAACTGGCAACGACGACGGCGCAAACCATTATTTGCTCAAGACAGAAGCATATATATATATATATATATATATATATATATATATATACGTATATATATATATACATATATATACATATATATATATATATATATATATATATATATATATATATATATGTATATGTATATATATACATATATATATATATATATATATATATATATATATATATATATATATATATATATATGTATATATATATATACATATATATATATATATATATATATATATATATATATATATGTATATATATATATATAATATATATATGTGTGTGTGTGTATGCGCGTGTGTGTATGTGTGCGTTCGTGCGTGCGTGCGTGCGTGCGTGCGTGTTTGTGTGTGTGTGTGTGTGTGTGTGTGTGTGTGTGTGTGTGTGGTGTGTGTGTGTGTGTGTGTGTGTGTGTGTGTGTGTGTGTGTGTGTGTGTGTGTGTGTGTGTGTGTGTGTGTGTGTGTGTGTGTGTGTGTGTGTGTGTGTGTGTGTGTGTGTGTGTGTGTGTGTGTGTGTGTGTGTGTGTGTGTGTGTGTGTGTGTGTGTGTGTGTGTGTGTGTGTGTGTGTGTGTGTGTGTGTGTGTGATGGGAATCGAATGCATGCCATACCCGAATGCCGTATATGCCCAAAGCGTTTATAAAATACTACGGCGATATGGTATCCTAAAACAGCGAACAGTTTAGCAGCGCTACGGGAGCGTCAAATATTACTGCCAAGTCAGACATCCATAGATTCGGCAGCACACGCGATCGTTATTTATTACACCAGGCTCCGGCTGACTCGGGATTGTCTAACTCGGTAGGTGGTTGTACCAGGCGCGTGGAGGTGCCGACACAAAGCTGCGGGTGGGTGTTTGTTACGGCAATGTAGCACGAATGAAACAAACCACCGCACAACACTACTCACAGTCGCACCTATATGTCTATAAATATTCCCACAGAGAATGATGTGACAACTCCCAGTCGTCTCATTCGTGGCCTCTGTGATTCACCGTTCTGTGCAGTATGTTTGAAATGCAGACGGGTATTGGCAATGTAAGATTTGATTTAAGAGACGCTGATGAAATTACCGAGGCCGAAACTATTGAGGCAGTTTTAGCTAGAAATAAAACATCGTTATATCTTTATGCACCGTAATCAGCAGGAATATCGAATTATTTCACCTTCTTTGTTTAAATGTTTACGATAGTAAAAAGTATTTTTTTATTGCGAAATACTCTATGCATGTCATTCTATAAGCTTGAACGATAGGCTTTAGTGTATGACTGTCAGTCGAGAGAACCCGGGTTCGAATCCTCTTGATGCCGTTTCGAAGCTTGGGCGATATCGTTCACTCTTTGTTGCTTCAATTCACAGCTAAATAAATGAGTACGTGGCTACAGACAGTGTCGGATATTTGAGAACAGTCTTCGCGCAGTTACTGCAGCGTGGGAAATGCTTTTTAGAGAAGTGGAATTGGTGTTGAATGGAACATGTTAGCAAGTGAAGTGTATGATTAGTACATACCATTGTTGTTGCGGTTCGACATGTAATTTAATTAAAAAGTCTGAATGATGGTGATGTATCCATTAAACAATGTCAGGCCGTCAACAAGTGCCCGAATGAGCAGCGTTCTCCAGGTAATTACACCTTGATTGAAGGGTCACCGGGAGGTCGAGTTATCTCGTGAGAGCATTGATGTATCGGGGATAACGTGTATAATAGATGGAGTTGTAGTAGATGGAGAAGTTTCAAATTGGAAAACGGTTTTGAGTGGGGTACCTCAAGGATCAGTATTAGGACCTATATTATTCTTAATTTATATCAATGACTTGGACGACAGTATAACAAGTAACGTACTGAAATTTGCGGAAGACACAAAACTGTTTAGAAAGGTTAATACTGATGGTGATAAACAACATTTACAAAACGATCTAGACAGATTAGTGAAATGGTCTGAGAAATGGCAGATGTTGTTCAATTTTGGGAAATGTAAATGCCTACACACAGGACATAGGAACTTGAATGTAAACTATAAAATGGGAGATACTGTTCTGGGTACTACTGTAAAAGAAAAGGACTTAGGAGTTACAATAAGCGCTGATATGAAAGTTTCAGAGCAGTGTGGTATTGCAGCTTCAAAGGGTAATCAAATTCTTGGATTGATTAGAAGAAACATAACATACAAGGGAAAAAAGTTAATTATACCTCTTTATAAAGCAATAGTTAGATCTCATTTAGAATACTGTATACAAGCATGGAGACCATATCGTAAGAAGGATATAGATACGCTTGAACGCATACAAAGGAGAGCAACTAAAATGATTCCAGAACTTAGAGACCTTAGTTATGAAGAAAGCCTGAAAGAATGTGGTTTAACAACTCTAGAGACAAGGAGGTTAAGAGGAGATCAGATTTAAGTTTTTAAGATATTGAATGGGTATGAAAATATTGATAGAAATATGTTTTTCTCACTCAAGAAGGATAGCAGAACTAGAGGACATGAGGTAAAATTAGTAAAGGATCAATGTAGATTGGACATCAGGAAGCACTCGTTCTCACAGAGGACAATAAATGAATGGAACAAATTGTCTACAGATTGTGTAACTGCTAGCAGCGTGAATATGTTTAAAAACAAGGTTGACACATATCTCAGGAGGGCGGGTTATAAGTAGATGAACATTGTTGGACTCTCAATAAGCCTATGGCTTCCTTGTCCACTTGCCATCTGGGCCTTTGGCTTGGATGGCAAATCTTGTTAAATCTTGTTAATGAGTAGTTGTATCATTGTGATCGAGATGATTCGCACTGTCGTTATTGTTCGTGGTGTGTAGTCTGTGCACATATAGTTTGACCAATCCCGCGGACCGGTGTCGGGCTGTTCGTGGCTGTACCCGGCAGTCATCGCTCTACATTTGTGGCGTCATATATTTGTATTTGTCAAAACACGTTTTTGTCAACAGTTCAATGTACGAATGGGATACGCTGAAATCATGCAGGCTGTTGCAAGATTGTTGAGTACCTAATATACTATTTCCATGGATGCGTGCTAGCGTGCGTGCGTGAGTGAGTGCGAGCGATGAGTAATATTTGAACAGTATTTATGTATGTACGTATGTATGTATGTATGTTTGTATGTATGTATGTATGTATGTATGTATGTATGTGTGTATGTATGTATGTATGTATGTATGTATGCATGTATGTTTGTATGGGTAACTGATAACTGTCTTACAACATGATTACCTGGGCAATGATACAAAGCACAACTAATACCACATTGAAAATAAGCGTGTGCTTTAATTTACGTATTTGAACGTGTTATCGCCCGTGTCGCGTTATACATCAAACTGTTTCATGTTAAACATGTATAACATTGTACTAAATTAATTAGAAAATCAATCAGTCAACTAACTACGAGTGCCGTACTTGAAAATCGCGATAGTACACCTAGGTAGGCTAACGTTTACAGGGGTCAGCAAAAATACTAAGTGTATTCAAGATATATAATCTATAACTAGGAGTGTAATGGTACTTTTAATATTCTTAATACCAGGTATATCGGTTGATGCACATCACGATATCCCAATTGTTTGTTATCACCAATTTGACAATTCAGACTAGCACAAGTTTTGTTTTTACGTGCACTGTACTCGTGGGGAAGAACCATTGCCGTGTAGCCAGGTATATCGCCAGAACAGACTCGACATCTATGGAGATAAACGATGTTTACGCAGTGCCCTTGTCACGACGCCGTCCGGTATGCGCAAGGTGGTGGCTGGCACGTTAATTCACTGATCCGTGACGCCAGCGCAGTACGGGGACGACACGACACGGATGCCCCTCAAACTTCACGGACGCTCCTGACGTTGTGTCCTTGAGAGGATGCAGTGCAAAAGTCAATACTGGGTGCTTTCCGGATGTGGGTGTTTCGGAAACAGAACAGGTTGCGGAGCTGTTATCGTATTCATCATGAATCAACACGATTGACGCTAGCGTTATTGTGTTTAGATGTCTTACTACGTGTCCGAATAGGTGTGTCTGTTTACTACAAAGATAAAACTCTCGTAATATAATTGGAACGACGGGTTTTAATCATATTCAATCTTTGTTATAATGTTATGCGTTGTTCAGTTGCGAAGGCAACGAAGGATGAGATCGAGAGAGAGATGGATGAGAGGATGATAGATGGACTGACTGGTACAGTGAGACAGTGAGGATACAGGGCGACGGGAACGAGGGACAAGATCGAGAGGGAGATGGATGAGAGAGTGATATATGGACTGACTGGTACAGTGAGACAGTGAGTATACAGGGCGAAGGGAACGAGGGACAAGATCGAGTGGGAGATGGATGAGAGAGTGATAGATGGACTGACTGGTACAGTGAGACAGTGAGGACAAAGGGCGAAGGGAACGAGGGACAAGATCGATAGGGAGATGGATGAGAGATTGAGAGATGGACTGACAGGCACAGTGAGACAGTGAGGATAAAGGGCGAAGGGAACGAGGTACAAGATCGAGAGGGAGATGGATGAGAGAGTGATAGATGGACTGACTTGTACAGTGAGACAGTGAGGACACAGGGCGAAGGGAACGAGGGACAAGATCGAGAGGGAGATGGATGAGAGAGTGATAGATGGACTAACTGGCACAGTGAGACAGTGAGGATACAGGGCGAAGGGAACGAGGGACAAGATCGAGAGGGAGATGGATGAGAGAGTGATAAATGGACTGACTGGTACAGTGAGACATTGAGGATACAGGGCGAAGGGAACGAGGGACAAGATCGAGAGGGAGATGGATGAGAGAGTGATAGATGGACTGACTGGTACAGTGAGACAGTGAGGACACAGGGCGAAGGGAATGAGGGACAAGATCGAGAGGGAGATGGATGAGAGAGTGATAGATGGACTGACTGGTACAGTGAGACAGTGAGGACACAGGGCGAAGGGAACGAGAGACAAGATCGAGAGGGAGATGGATGAGAGAGTGATAGATGGACTGACTGGTACAGTGAGAAATTGAGGATAGAGGGCGAAGGGAACGAGGGACAAGATCGAGAGGGAGATGGATGAGAGAGTGATAGATGGAATGACTGGTACAGTGAGACAGTGAGGACACAGGGCGAAGG
Organism: Lamellibrachia columna; assembly: GCA_963662155.1. Taxonomy (NCBI): domain Eukaryota; kingdom Metazoa; phylum Annelida; class Polychaeta; order Sabellida; family Siboglinidae; genus Lamellibrachia; species Lamellibrachia columna. The sequence continues at coordinate 16,654,600 of OY759262.1, read as the reverse complement.
GAACGAGGGACAAGATCGAGAGGGAGATGGATGAGAGAGTGATAGATGGACTGACTGGTACAGTGAGACAGTGAGGACACAGGGCGAAGGGAACGAGGGACAAGATCGAGAGGGAGATGGATGAGAGAGTGATAGATGGACTGACTGGCACAGTGAGACAGTGAGGACAAAGGGCGACGGGAACGAGGGACAATATCGAGAGGGAGATGAATGAGAAGGTGATAGATGGACTGACTGATACATTGAGACAGTGAGGATACAGGACGACTGGAACGAGGGACAAGATCGAGAGGGAGATGGATGAGAGGTTGATAGATGGACTGACTGGTACAGTGAGACAGTGAGGATACAGGGCGACGGGAACGAGGGACAAGATCGAGAGGGAGATGGATGAGAAGGTGATAGATTGACTGACTGGTACAGCGAGACAGTGAGGATACAGGGCGACGGGAACGAGGGACAAGATCGAGAGGGAGATGGATGAGAGGTTGATAGATGGACTGACTGGTACAGTGAGACAGTGAGGATACAGGGCGACGGGAACGAGGGACAAGATCGAGAGGGAGATGGATGAGAGGTTGATAGATGGACTGACTGGTACAGTGAGACAGTGAGGATACAGGGCGACGGGAACGAGGGACAAGATCGAGAGGGAGATGGATGAGAGGGTGATAGATGGACTGACTGGTACAGTGAGACAGTGAGGGTAGAGGGCGAAGGCAACGATGGACAAGATCGAGAGGGAGATGGATGAGAGGATGATAGATGAACTGACTGGTACAGCGAAACAGTGAGGATACAGGGCGACGGGAACGAGGGACAAGATCGAGAGGGAGATGGATGAGAGGTTGATAGATGGACTGACTGGTACAGTGAGACAGTGAGGATACAGGGCGACGGGAACGAGGGACAAGATCGAGAGGGTGATGGATGAGAGAGTGATAGATGGACTGACTGGTACAGAGAGACAGTGAGGATACAGGGCGACGGGAATGAGGGACAAGATCGAGAGGGAGATGGATGAGAGAGTGATAGATGGACTGACTTGTACAGTGAGACAGTGAGGACACAAGGCGAAGGGAACGAGGGACAAGATCGAGAAGGAGATGGATGAGAGAGTGATAGATGGACTGACTGGTACAGTGAGACAGTGAGTACAAAGGGCGAAGGGAACGAGGGACAATATCGAGAAGTAGATGGATGAGAGAGTGATAGATGGACTGACTGGTACAGTGAGACAGTGAGGATACAGAGCGAAGGGAACGAGGGACAAGTTCGAGAAGGAGATGGGTGAGAGAGTGATAGATGGACTGACTGGTACAGTGAGACAGTGAAGATACAGGGCGAAGGGAACGAGGGACAAGATCCAGAGGGAGATGGATGTGAGAGTGATAGATGGAATTACTGGTACAGTGAGACAGTGAGAACACAGGGCGAAGGGAACGAGGGACAAGATCGAGAGGGAGATGGATGAGAGAGTGATAGATGGACTGACTGGTACAGTGAGACAGTGAGGACACAGGGCGAAGGGAACGAGGGACAAGATCGAGAGGGAGATGGATGAGAGAGTGATAGATGGACTGACTGGCACAGTGAGACAGTGAGGACACAGGACGACGGGAACGAGGGAAAGATCGAGAGGGAGATGAAAGAGAAGGTGATAGATGGACTGACTGATACATTGAGACAGTGAAGATACAGGACGACTGGAACGAGGGACAAGATCGAGAGGGAGATGGATGAGAGGTTGATAGATGGACTGACTGGTACAGTGAGACAGTGAGGATACAGGGCGACGGGAACGAGGGACAAGATCGAGAGGGAGATGGATGAGAGGTTGATAGATGGACTGACTGGTACAGTGAGACAGTGAGGATACAGGACGACGGGAACGAGGGACAAGATCGAGAGGGAGATGGATGAGAGATTGATAGATGGACTGACTGGTACAGTGAGACAGTGAGGATACAGGGCGACGGGAACGAGGGACAAGATCGAGAGGGAGATGGATGAGAGGGTGATAGATGGACTGACTTGTACAGTGAGACAGTGAGGGTAGAGGGCGAAGGCAACGATGGACAAGATCGAGAGGGAGATGGATGAGAGGATGATAGATGGATTGACTGGTACAGCGAAACAGTGAGGATACAGGGCGACGGGAACGAGGGACAAGATCGAGAGGGAGATGGATGAGAGGTTGATAGATTGACTGACTGGTACAGTGAGACAGTGAGGATACAGGGCGACGGGAACGAGGGACAAGATCGAGAGGGAGATGGATGAGAGAGTGATAGATGGACTGACTGGTACAGTGAGACAGTGAGGATACAGGGCGACGGGAATGAGGGACAAGATCGAGAGGGAGATGGATGAGAGAGTAATAGATGGACTGACTTGTACAGTGAGACAGTGAAGACACAAGGCGAAGGGAACGAGGGACAAGATCGAGAAGGAGATGGATGAGAGAGTGATAGATGGACTGACTGGTACAGTGAGACAGTGAGTACACAGGGCGAAGGGAACGAGGGACAATATCGAGAAGTAGATGGATGAGAGAGTGATAGATGGACTGACTGGTACAGTGAGACAGTGAGGATACAGGGCGAAGGGAACGAGGGACAAGATCGAGAAGGAGATGGGTGAGAGAGTGATAGATGGACTGACTGGTACAGTGAGACAGTGAAGATACAGGGCGAAGGGAACGAGGGACAAGATCCAGAGGGAGATGGATGTGAGAGTGATAGATGGAATTACTGGTACAGTGAGACAGTGAGAACACAGGGCGAAGGGAACGAGGGACAAGATCGAGAGGGAGATGGATGAGAGAGTGATAGATGGAATGACTGGTACAGTGAGACAGTGAGGGTAGAGGGCGAAGGCAACGATGGACAAGATCGAGAGGGAGATGGATGAGAAGGTGATAGATGGACTGACTGGTACAGCGAGACAGTGAGGATACAGGGCGACGGGAACAAGGGACAAGATCGAGAGGGAGATGGATGAGAGGGTGATAGATGGACTGACTGGTACAATGAGACAGTGAGGACACAGGGCGAAGGGAACGAGGGACAAGATCGAGAAGGGGATGGATGAGAGAGTGAAAGATGGTCTGACTGGTACAGTGAGACAGTGAAGAAACAGGGCGAAGGAAACGAGGGACAAGATCGAGAGGGAGATGGATGAGAGAGTGATAGATGGACTGACTGGTACAGTGAGACAGCAAGGACACAGGGCGAAGGGAACGAGGGACAAGATCGAGAAGGAGATGGATGAGAAGGTGATAGATGGACTGACTGGTACAGCGAGACAGTGAGGATACAGGGCGACGGGAACGAGGGACAAGATCGAGAGGGAGATGGATGAGAGAGTGATAGATGGACTGACTGGTACAGTGAGACAGTGAGGACACAGGGCGAAGGGAACGAGGGACAAGATCGAGAAAGGGATGGATGAGAGAGTGAAAGATGGTCTGACTGGAACAGTGAGACAGTGAAGATACCGGGCGAAGGGAACGAGGGACAAGATCGAGAGGGAGATGGATGAAAGAGTGATAGATGGTATGACTGGTACAGTGAGACAGTGAGGGTAGAGGGCGAAGGCAACGATGGACAAGATCGAGAGGGAGATGGATGAGAGGATGATAGATGGACTGACTGGTACAATGAGACAGTGAGGGTACAGGGAGAAGGTAACGATAGACAAGATCGAGAGGGAGATGGATGAGAAGGTGATAGATGGACTGACTGGTACACCGAGACAGTGAGGATACAGGGCGATGGGAACGAGGGACAAGATCGAGAGGGAGATGGATGAGAGAGTTATAGATGGACTGACTGGTAGAGCGAGACAGTGAGGATACAGGTCGACGGGAACGAGGGACAAGATCGAGAGGGAGATGGATGAGAAGGTGATAGATTGACTGACTGGTACAGCGAGACAGTGAGGATACAGGGCGACGGGAACGAGGGACAAGATCGAAAGGGAGATGGATGAGAGGGTGATAGATGGACTGACTGGTACAGTGAGACAGTGAGGACACAGGGCGAAGGGAACGAGGGACAAGATCGAGAAGGGGATGGATGAGAGAGTTAAAGATTGTCTGACTGGTACAGTGAGACAGTGAGGACACAGGGCGAAGGAAACGAGGGACAAGATCGAGAGGGAGATGGATGAGAGGGTGATAGATGGACTGACTGGTACAGTGAGACAGTGAGAACACAGGGCGAAGGGAACGAGGGACAAGATCGAGAAGGAGATGGATGAGAAGGTGATAGATGGACTGACTGGTACAGCGAGACAATGAGGATACAGGGCGACGGGAACGAGGGACAAGATCGAGAGGGAGATGGATGAGAGGGTGATAGATGGACTGACTGGTACAGTGAGACAGTGAGGATACAGGGCGACGGGAACGAGGGACAAGATCGAGAGGGAGATGGATGAGAAGGTGATAGATGGACTGACTGGTACAGTGAGACAGTGAGGACACAGGGCGAAGGGAACGAGGGACAATATCTGCGCATCACATAGGTTCCACTGTCTAATTGTGTAAGAAATTCGTCACGGCGATTAGGTAGGGGGTGTTGTGACGTGGACATTATATTTCATTTGCGGACAAAAGGTTACGTAATTCGTCGATATAATGCAAGACGCACTGACGGGCCGCCATGGTTAGCCTGCATCCGTTTCGCAGTTTTGGTTCAATAAGGAAAGTGCGTGTTTTGCTAGATTAAAGTCCGGCATCGACGTACCGCCTTCATTCAATCGGACTCATCTAGTTGAGCCGAGTCGGGTTGAGTCGTTATTAATCCGACTGGACGCATACGCTTAACGACCACACTCAACTCAACTCATCCAAACTTGTCTACTGTTCCTGCGAACGTTGTGTTTCATCTAAAATGTAGGATAACGCATGACAGTAGTATAGCGGTCAAATAAGAGGGACGCTTTGAGGCATAAGGCGTCTTTTGATAGCATCTGGCTGACCCACGGATCGCCACCTGGTAGACGGTGGCGCCACCTGGCAGATAGTGACGACACTACTGAGCGCCACATATTGACCCGTTTGCGTAATTTTTTTTCCTATCAACGTTCCGGGCTATTGAAAGAAATGGGCGGAGATTACTCGATGATGCTGGGTTGAGCGACAGCGCGAGTGACCTAAATAGAAGACTATTATAGGCTAGAACTGTAAATAATAATCGTCGGCTACGTTGCACGTGTGACCTAAATAGAAGAATATGGGCTATGCTAGAACTATCAATAATAATCGTCTGCTATATTGCACTTGTGTTCGCTACATAATTGTAATAATGATATGTTACATGCATAGCTAGGCCTATAACTATATACAAGAGTTCGTGTTTGTATGTTCGTCAGAAGTTTACAATAAAAATCAGGAAACTGAAGCTATAGAACTTTGTGTGTGCATGTGTGTGCGTGCGTGCGTGCGTGAGTGCGTGCGTAATGTGCAATTATATAATTTTATATATGCACACACCAGTGACGCGCATACGATTCAAACGATCGATTCGCGCACAAACAACCCGTCATCTTCGAAGGGAATGCGCGTCACGTGATGACGCGTCACAGTCGGCGGAATGCACATCACGTGATAATCCGTCACAGCCATCTTTGTAAAATCTCCGCCCATTTCTGTTAATTGTCCGGAACGTTGATAAGAAAAAATTACGCCACCGGTTTGGGCCATAGTGGCACACTGCTGGATAGTCCATGAACTAATTTATGTAAAACAGCACCCCTAGTGCATAGTAACCGAATTCATACGATACGATATGAATTGTAGTTTTAGTTCTCAAATTCAATGTCATGGCTCTTTACTCACCAGATTTTTCCGAAGAACATAACGCCACCGTTCACTGTGTAAAATGCGCAATCATTAAATTATATATATATATATATTGTCGAAAATCAAATGAAAATAACTGGATAACATCGACCTACACAACTCGTGAGTAGCGGATGTAGTGTACCAATGCCAAAATGCTGACTTTCATCTTTAACCATATCTCAGATGATCAATGTTGCCGCTATTGCAATATCAGACAGACAGACAGACATACATAGAGAAAAAAGACAGATCTCTGAGAGCAACTTACTTCTCTGACAAGATGCTTCTGGAACGAACCCTACGCAAGCTGCTATTATAATTACGCATCTCATGCTTGGCTTACAACGATTGAGCTGCAACATAATATGCATATCTCTTTGTCATCGGTTCCTCAGTTAAACCAGCCACATTGTAAGTGTAGCCTATTATAAAAACACATTATATATATATATATATATATATATATATATATATATATATATATATATATATATATATATATATATATTTACGCAAAGCAACAACACCAAGACTGGATAAATTTGAAAATGGCCAGACTTTCTGTCTGACATTTATTATCTACCATGTTTGGTAGAAATTAAACATATTTATATACAAACAAATGTGGGCCACTCGGTGTCTTTCGACATTGTCCCATGTACTTAAAACATCACGCTCTAAAACTGGCCCACATTGCGGGTATGAACAAAAACAAACCGAACTCAATGCAGTACATAACAATACTATCGTGGTGTAATAATAAAATTCAATTTAACACTACAAAAATTAACATATGACCCAGATAGGTGGGGCCACTACGCCTCAAAATTTAATGTACTAGCAATATAAAAATTAACCTATGACCCCGATAGGAGGGGCCACTACGCCTGGAAGGTGGGGAGGGAGGCGGAATCAAATTTTTTTAACACGAATTGAAAGTTTGCAACTTCAAGGCACGGAAGTTGGAAAAATGTACTGCTGCCTCGACGTTCGACTTGCGTGTCTCGTCAACTGCTCGCAGAGCGGGGCAGATGGCCGTTTTGCTTAACGGTGATTGGTTAAGATAGGTTATACAGCCGTAGAAGTTGCAGGGCTAGTTTACATACTTTGCATATCTGGTGCAAAGTCCACCTCCCTCTAAGCCAATCATAATGTAATCAGTATAGCTGGGGTGTTGTTGCCTCGCGCAAAGATTAGTATGCAATCTAATTGCATACATCCATTTACGCAAAGCAACAACACCAAGACTGGATAGATTTGAAAATGGCCAGACTTTCTGTCTGACATTTATTATCTACCATGTTTGGTAGAAATTAAACATATTTATATACAAACAAATGTGGGCCACTCGGTGTCTTTCGACATTGTCCCATGTACTTAAAACAACACGCTCTAAAACTGGCCCACATTGCGGGTATGAACAAAAACAAACCGAACTCAATGCAGTACATAACAATACTATCGTGGTGTAATAATAAAATTCAATTTAACACTACAAAAATTAACATATGACCCAGATAGGTGGGGCCACTACGCCACCAGGTCACCTAGACATGTGACCGCCCCACCAGAAAAGCTGTGTTACTGAAACACTGTTCCTATAGAAGGTCACGCCCGAGACATGCCCCTATAAAGAACATCCGCTGTCGCCTGAAAGTAGGGTAAATTCACCTAAAACAATTTCTGATATCTAGAAGATCTCGCCCGAGACAAGTCTTCTTAACTTATCAAATATAAGAATTGTTAATTGCTGGGTTATTCGTGTTGTACTACACTAGCATACCTGAAATCAAGAAGCTCTAGCCCGAGACTAGACTCCTTGACCTCTCTACAAGGTAAAAATGAAATCCACTGTATTGCATGCGCTCAGGCTAGGGTAAGGTAGCCTAACCCTTCTGGTGAGCTATGCAATGGAAGATTAATTGGCCTAGTATTAACCCATGGCGCCAACAACCGGAACTCATCTATCTGACCACGAGATAATTTATCTGCCAGAATATTGACTCGACCAGGTACATGGCGTGCCATGAAATTAATGTTAAGACTCAGGCATGCAAGAACCATACGACGAATAAGGGCCATAATGTGTGGCTCGCAAGATGTTTGCTTATTGATCACATGTACCAGTGCTTCGTTGTCAGTGAAAAAACACACACTTTGGTTCGCCCATGTATTACCCCAAACTTCGACAGCGGCCACAATTGGAAACAGTTCAAGAGCCGAAATGTTGCGACACTGCCATGAGGACGGCCAACTGCCATAAAACCATTCCTTGCCATACACTGCTCCATAACCTATACTCCCAGATGCATCAGTGTATAACTCTAAGCAATTACCACTTTGGAAGTCCTGATTAAGAAAGAAAGCTCTGCCATTAAATCGGCTCAGAAAAACCTGCCACACCCTCAGATCTAGCTTAACCGCCTGTGTAAGTCTGATATGATAATGTGGCTTGGTTACGCCAATCGTCAAATCTATTAAACGTCTAAGGAAAGCTCTGCCAGGTACAATGACAGAGCAAGCAAAGTTCAAAAAACCTATGATGGACTGAAGCTCCTTGAGGGTGACTTTTGGCTTTGTCAAACATTTGCGTAACAGTGACCTGCATTTATCTATCTTATCCTGAGGGAGTCTAGCTTCTAATTTCAGTGTATCCAGTGTAATACCCAAAAAAGGAAGAGTTGTATCAGGGCCTTGTGTCTTATCCTGTGCCAAAGGAACCCCCAATTGGCCACAGAGTCGAATAAATGCCTTCATGTCAGCTGCACATTTTTTCGAAGAGTTGGCCAAAAACAGAAAATCGTCAATGACATGGACCATCTCTGTTATTCCAAGTTTGGTCTTTGCCACCCACTCCAGCGCACTACTAAATGCTTCAAAAATTGAACATGAACTAGAACATCCCATGGGAAGAACTGCATCCATGTAGAAAAAGCCATTCCACTTAAAACCCAACAATGGTGTGTCCAGCGGGGACACTGGAATAATGCGGAAAGCAGATTCTATGTCAACCTTACCCAAGTAGATTGTGGAAGGGGATTTCTTAATGACATCAATGGCATCTTGTATTGTAGCATAATGCACGGAAGAAAATTCGTGTGGAATAAAATCGTTCACCGAATTACCTTCTGGATAAGACAAATGGTGAATCACACGGTATTTGCCTGGGGACTTCTTTGGAACTACTCCAAGTGGAGAAAGTCGAAAGTTCGGAAAATCAGGGAGAGCACTGTATGGACCTAGGATACGACCTAAAGCCAACTCCTTCTGTATCTTAGAGTCAACAATATCTGGAAAAGCCAAAGCGGACGACAAATTTGTTACTGATCTGTTTGTCTGAACTGGTATGCTAAGACAGCCTAGCCGAAAACCATGTGTAAATCCATGAATTAGATAGTCCGACATAATGTTATCATACCCTTGCAATACCCGGCATAGAACGTTAGTGGAAACAGGTGATGGCAGTGGTTCACTGTTTGTGGCTATTGCGGGGCATGGCAGATGGTGATTTATTTGCAATTGTATTGGCCTGTCTGAGAGGGGCTGAACATTGTGACACTGGGTGGCCTGCGCCACACCGTCTACACTTATGACGGTAGCGGCATCTTCGGCGATCGCATGGCACGCCCCGGTTGTACGCGAAACAGGGGTTGTTTGATGGCTGGCGGGCCACACCCTTGCTTTGAAAGGGGTGTCCACGCTGTGGAGCTTGGGCATTAGCAACTTGTGCTGCTCTCAGCCACGGCTCAGATACCACTGTGTCCCAGGCCCACCCGTGAAGCATCCGCAAAGCCCTGAACGTGTCATCATATGCCTGCCATTTACCTCCCCTCTCAGACAGGTCACCTATCGTCTCGATGTACTTGCACATTTGAGGTGCTTCGTGATAGTGAAGTGGCTGGGACAAGTACAATGACATATAAATTCGGAAGGCTTTCGTCCACTGAGTAAAACAGTTAATTCCTGGCTTGGCTTTGGGCCCATAACACACAACTGATGTCCCATCTTCCCCTTTTGGCTGCAGACCCAGGGAGACCTCCTGACTAGTGGACCTGGACTCTGGTAACAAAGTTGATAACTCAACAAACTCGCCAGCCCACACCTTTGCCCTCACTTTATCTGGTATGTGGGAATGCAGGGAGATGGAACAAGCTGTCAAAGCTCTCACCCTGTCTCGTGTTTCTGCCGGGAGGTTATTGATAACCTCATTCACGCCTGGAAGAAGCACCCGGTTACCCATGTCTTCCCCAGCTGACTCGTGCCGCACGTTAACACCCCCCACATGACCAGAGGCCGTCACTCTGGGCATATCTGTGGGAAACAAGATTTGTGCCGCAGTTGTTGTTTGAGCCGAGGCCGTCACTCGACTCAGTTGCGGAATGGGTGGTGCCAACACACCAGAATTAACGTGTGGGGCAACAATATCAGGGTTTAAGTGGTTAGTATGCTGATCTGTCAGCATTCTGTGCATTTCCTGCAGCAACTGATTGGTTTGCTCAACCCTCTCTTCAATGGAAAGTTCCCACTGCTGCCGGGCTGTCATTTGTGCAGCAGTCTCCAACAGGGGTGCTGTCGTCTGGGGTGTGTCATGGCTAGTTGTTGCCGATGATGGAATGTGCGTTGTTGCTGGCTGTCGTCTATCCGTGCGCCCCGTTAGTGGCCGACGTGGTGCAGGCGCCGCTATAGTCCGGCTTCGCGTCCTGGTAGGCTCCACGGTAGCTGCCACATGACGAGTAGCCTGTTGGCGCCGTGCCCTCGTGGGAGCCATCCTGTAACCGTTACAGCAAGCCAAGTGTGGTACCAGATATGGGATGTAACCACCTTAGATATGCTATTGCACTCTGTGATATAAACATCACTTACATGCCAATCAAAAGAAGAATTATTTGACCTCAGCACCAAAGTGGTAATCCTGGCCGAATCTCCTATAAAGGGAAGAATCGCCCGGATGCCAACCGGCCAGTTCGTCAAAATGTGGAAGACCTGCAAAACAGAAACTATTGGACCGAAGCGCCAAGCTAGTAATCCAGGCCGAAACTCCAACGAATGGAAATTTCGCCTGAACTCCAACTGGCCAGTTCGTCACAATGTAAGAACTATTGGACCGAAGCGCCGAGCTGGTAATCCTGGCCGAAACTCCAACGAATGGAAAATTCGCCTGAACTCCAACTGGCCAGTTCGTCACAATGTTTAAAAAACCTGTAAAACAGAAGCTATTAGACCGAAGCGCCAAGCTGGTAATCAAGGCCGAAGCTCCAACGAATGGAAATTTCGCCTGAACTCCAACTGGCCAGTTCGTCACAATGTAAGAACTATTGGACCGAAGCGCCGAGCTGGTAATCCTGGCCAAAACTCCAATGAATGGAAAATTCGCCTGAAATCCAACTGGCCAGTTCGTCACAATGTTTAAAACTTGCAAAACAGAAACTATTGGACCGAAGCGCCAAGCTAGTAATCCAGGCCGAAACTCCAACGAATGGAAATTTCGCCTGAACTCCAACTGGCCAGTTCGTCACAATGTAAGAACTATTGGACCGAAGCGCCGAGCTGGTAATCCTGGCCAAAACTCCAATGAATGGAAAATTCGCCTGAAATCCAACTGGCCAGTTCGTCACAATGTTTAAAACTTGCAAAACAGAAACTATTGGACCGAAGCGCCGAGCTGGTAATCCAGGCCGAAACTCCAACGAATGGAAAATTCGCCTGAACTCCACCTGGCCAGTTCGTCACAATGTTTAAAAACCTGCAAAATAGAAGCTATTAGACCGAAGCGCCAAGCTAGTAATCCAGGCCGAAACTCCAACGAATGGAAAATTCGCCTGAACTCCAACTGGCCAGTTCGTCACAATGTTTAAAAACCTGCAAAACAGAAACTATTGGACCGAAGCGCCAAGCTAGTAATCCAGGCCGAAACTCCAACGAATGGAAATTCGCCTAAAATTCAACTGGCCAGTTCGTCACAATGTTTAAAACGTGCAAAAAGGAAGTATTGGACCGAAGCGCCAAGCTGGAAACACGCGCTGAAAAACCACTTAATGGCTGATTTACGCCAGCTGGCTATTGCATCAGTGTCGCCACCGTGGACATTGCGCACACTAATAGAATAATCGTACAAGGGCAAATGCACGCTGGGCCGAAGCGCCAAGCTAACAACCCAGGTCAAAGTGTCAACAAGAGGCCAATGCGCAGACACTAATGCAATTGACCATTGCTCCACTGGGAATAAAAATATGAACTTTCCCCATAAAGCCATTATTGTTAAGTACAGCTTGTCATACTGGACAGCATGTAATAAACTATGGCTAATCAGTACTTCTTAAAGTAAGCACATGAATGCGTAAAATAACTTATAAAATGCTACAGCAGTTAATCGTAACCTAGACCATCGAATTTGTCTGCGCCCGTGACACAAACTTGATTCGCATTGTTAAGGATTACAGTGGTGAAAATATCAGCCAATAACATACGATGTTAAATCAAATACGATTTGTAATGCGACCAGGTCGCAACAAAAATGGAACAAACAAAGCAATTATGCTGGTCGGTATTTATTTCCTACTGCGAAGGTGTGACACCCCGCCCCTCGCTGTAATCATGAAAAATAGCGATACCCGAATTTATTTCCCTTGTATGATATCGCCCGTCGGCGTCGAACTACAACAGACTGACAGCTCGAAGGATGGCGCCCCTTATACTACGATACAGCTTATAATTACCCAAATCGTTTAAATGGACGCCGTCGTCCCGAAATAACATGCTTTGTGGGTTCCAGAACCCTTTATGCTTCCAAACAGATACCTGCTTGCATCCGTCGCACGCCACCTTTACATAATCGTTGACGCAAGCCACCCGAGCGGCTCCCACCGCCGGTGAAAAATGGCGCCAGCTGTCACGCCGAATTAATTGGCAGATGACGACATGGCTGACGCCAACTACCACCAACTCGTTGGCAAATTCCACAAGCTGCGCCCCGACTTGCTGAGGGGACAGGCCGGCCGATGAATCGAGGTCATTTCCCCCAACATGCAACACGACTAGTTGTGGGCGCAAGATGGAAATGCGTTCCCACTGCTCGTCGGTACGCAAAGATGGGAGCCTGGCTCCACAGACGCCGATGTAATGGACACGGCAACCGTGGCCATCAACAGCAAAATTCGAGGACACCCCGGGCCAGGATGGACCGGCCGACTCAATGAACCGTCGAAGGCAGAATATATGGCTATGCCCCATAATCAAGGCCCGGGTGTCTACACCGTGAACGGCCGCCATTTCCCCTGAACAGAAAAAGGGGGGCGTAACCGGCGTAGTGATAAAGATGGATAAAACGATATACTCAAGTCTCAGACGAGCAGCAGTGATGTCCGGCACAGCGGCTACCAACGATCCGATGTGTCAAATCAAATTTTTTTAACACGAATTGAAAGTTTGCAATTTCAAGGCACGGAAGTTGGAAAAATGTACTGCTGCCTCGACGTTCGACTTGCGTGTCCCGTCACCGTCGCAGAGCGGGGCAGATGGCCGTTTTGCTTAACGGTGATTGGTTAAGATAGGTTATACAGCCGTAGAAGTTGCAGGGCTAGTTTACATACTTTGCATATCTGGTGCAAAGTCCACCTCCCTCTAAGCCAATCATAATGTAATCAGTATAGCTGGGGTGTTGTTGCCTCGCGCAAAGATTAGTATGCAATCTAATTGCATACATCCATATATATACATATATCTATATATATATATATATATTTTTATATATATATATATATATATATATATATATATATATATATATATATATATATATATATATATATAGTGCATATATTATTCACTATATTTTAATATACATATATATATATATATATATATATACACATGTACCAAATAATTTTATATATATATATATATATATATATATAAGGTTGACACGTATTTCATAAGGGCAGGTGACACGTAGATGAACATTGTAAAAGCAAAACGTCAAACCTTTTAGTCATTACGGGCTAATTTCAGTTTTATCTTGTTTCTCGAAATTACTATACCCACTGGCAGATCTAGGGGGATTCGATCGAACCCCTTTTGTGATCGAACCCCTGCCCTGTGTGGTCGAACCCCCTTGTTTGACCTTGTGATCGAACCCCCTTTTTGGAATTGCCCGCCGGTGGAAGCATGGTTTGGTTATTCTGCGTGGTGTTTATGGTGTTTTGTTTTTTGAAAGGTTAATGGAAATAAAAGGTCCCTGAACACGTTACTGACTTTTGGAATCACCAAGTGGGCTCGTGTAAGACAGCCCAGGTAAGGTAAATTACGAAACGCATTGTTTATGGAACACACATTAGCATGCACAGAGTACGCGTTTCGCGACGTTGCAAAGGTCAATATTTGTTATTAAATTATGGGCAATTCAAATTGTAAGCTGTATCTAGTATGCACAGTGCACATATCTCACAATCATATTGCTCTATTCAATGCTATAATCTCGATTAGTGTCGTTGGCCGCGATCATTTGTATTGATGAATGTCAAAACTTGCCAAAGCTTTCGTGGGTGTGTCGTAGAAATAATGTCCTCTGTGATTGTGGTATTGTCGCTCTTTACCCAGCTAGCAGAAAAATCAACGGTGTATAATAATTGGTCGATGGAGCATATGTTCTACCACTTTTAAAGCATTCATGAGAATCTTAGTGAAACGCATTTTGATACAAGTTCCTAAAATTTAACAATGGATTCTGTTGTATGATTGATGGATTTTACTAATCTTTTTATCATGATGAAACGAGGCACAGCAGATGTTTTACATATTTTAATGGAATTTAAAAATATGCGTGATTCTTGTCATATGACACGCACGCACGCACGCATGCACACATACGCGTACAGGGTGCTAAGTGGGTACCTGCGACAAAACACCTGCAACTGGGTAACCATTTAATAAACTCCGAAACACGAAGCTTGTGAAGATATTTACCCCGAAATTGCATTATTTGGTATTATATAATTTTTTTTATCAGCTGAGTACCTGTTACACACACGAGGAACGAGGATCCCTGCAGGCACTTCCCAAGGTTGTCAGGCAGTCTGTAGAAAGAACGATGGGTCCTGATGTCATGACCCAGAAAGTTGGAGAGGATGTTTTCACTGTTTTCACTTGGACTGAGCACCTAACACACTGTTGTCAGCTGTTTACGCAGATTTGTTGAAGTTATATGTTCTGAGTGACTTGTAACACGTTCCTTAGCATACCTTCGCAGACAATCATGCCCTCTGTATGGCATAGCTGCAACACCGGGTCTAGCAAACGGGAAATCGAACTACACCCCAGCAAGTTCTGTTTTCATGATCAGAGTCTGTATTATTGAATTTTTTGCAAAACAAAATCCACACAGAGTGCACAAAACAAAAGGAAAAACCACAGTGAAGCGGGTGACGATTTGCCATTCCACTATGTTCGGTTAAGGAAATTACTGGGGCACCTTACATAAATTGGTGTGTGGGACCATTTCTACAACAATGGATATTTCACGGTCTCTCTCTCTCTCTCTCTCTCTCTCTCTCTCTCTCTCTCTCTCTCTCTCATTGTACTCTACTCTATATCTGTCGACCACTAAGCCACTGTAGTCTACCACCAAAGATGGCGCCTACATACAACGTCGGTGGTTTAACTCTCATCAAAAGATACCAAGGGATTTAACGAACACAAAACACTCCATGTTCCAAAGGTATATTATATTGCCAACAATATTTTCGAAGATTTGTATTATTTGGTAGTATGTATGTTTATTATCTACGCTTCTAATCATTCCCCTCACCGGCACTTAATGGACAAATGTACACAACAGTTCATTATACAATAGTCACTTCTATTTCGATCCTTGAGTCAGGATGTGTCACATCAATTGTAGTTTAGAGACAGACATCACCAGCTGTGCGAGTCATCGAAAGTTTGTTTTCAATTGGTCTCTGTAGGATATTTTACCTCCCCTAGCGCGCGTGTGCGTGTGAGTGTGTGTGTTCTTTTCCAAAGTGTTTTTCTTAATATATTGTTCTTCTTCTGTCAGAAGGAGTTTGTCTAGCAGAATATAACAGTGGCCTCACAACTCATTAAAATGAAATGCCCTAATTAGCCTAGATCCTCTTCCCGATAAAGATACAATATGAATTGTAGTCTAAGTTCTCAAAATCAATATCATGGTTATTTATTCACCAGATTTCCAAAGAACACAACTCCATCGTTCACTATATATAAGTGCGAAATAATTTATTTCGTCTATTTCAGCTTCGAGAATATGAATAATACGGTATTAACCAGTGGCCTCCTGTGTCTACTGAATGACGATGAATCCTCAAATTTAGCCATCTGGCGGCTGAGAAGCTTTCGCCTGGGGCTTCAATTTCTCGCCATGGATCGAACTAAAACTGGAAAACAGAAAACCAGTAAAAGTAACAATGCACAAACTTGTGTGTGTATGTGTGTGTGTGTGTGTGTGTGTGTGTGTGTGTGTGTGTGTGTGTGTGTGTGTGTGTGTGTGTGTGTGTGTTTGTGTGTGTGTGTGTGTGTGTGTGTGTGTGTGTGTGTGTGTGTGTGTGTGTGTGTGTGTGTGTGTGTGTGTGTGTGTGTGTGTGTGTGTGTGTGTACCTGTATTTTTAAAATCAAAAGGAAACTCATGAGTAGCGGTGTAGTGTACCGTCTTTAGCCATCTTTTAGATCATCAATGTTTTCGCTATTGTAATATCAGACAGACAGAAAGAGAGAAAGACAGATTTCGGAGAGCAACTTACTTCTCTGACAAGATGCTTCTGGAACGCATCCGACGCAAGCTGCTAGCATCATTACGCATCTCATGCCTGGCTTACAACGTTTGATCTGCAACATAATATGCATATCTCTTTGTCATCGGTTCCTCACTTAAACCGCCCATATTGTAAGTGTAGACTATTACAAAAACACATTTTATCCCACCTTTTACATCAAACGTCTTCTATTTAAATGCAATTCATTGTATAGCAAAATACGAAAAGCGGTGAATAGGCAAGTGCACTATAATATTGTATTTAACTGTAAATATATATATATATATATATATATATATATATATATATATATATATATATATATATATATATATATATATATATATATATATATATATATATATATATATATATATATATATATATATATATATATATATATATATATATATATATATATATATATATATATATACAGTAAAACCTGTATATAACGGACACTTTTGAAAGTCCAGAATGACATCCTATTAGTTAGCACTGTCCGCTAACTGTCCATAGCGGCCAACAGGGAATTTGGACATAACCATTCATAGTCACCCCTGTCGCTTGCGGACAGCGCAAAGTGAATTGAAAATCCCGCGAATCGGGCTAACTGAGCCACCGCTGATACGCACTAACTCCTCTACGGCCATGTTTGGCTAAGTTGGTTGACCCAATGAAACTTGTGTACCTTATTTCAAATGAAGAGGCAATGAAAACATCATTGGCCCTTTACTGGCTCCAACTAGCAAAACATGATTGGGCCAATAATGTTAGGTCCAATGTAAGGAAAACGTACCATTGATATCAACCTAATAATTGTTTAAATTTGAAAACAGGAATTGCTACGACGACACACGTGTAGTCGTGTCAACCAAATGTGCATGCTATTTTAGCACAGTGAAAATAGGGGACACATATCTGGTCAGCCGTCATGTTGGTTTAATGCAAATGCGCCCATAAATGCTTACTTCCAGCCCCCAACGACAAGCTGCCCTTTGTCGCATTTCACAATAGAAACATTTAGAATTAAAACAGAGAGAATAAACAACAACACATTTACTTATATTATTAATTAGAATCAACTGGTCCTAAAATGTGATAATACTAAACCATCTACTCGAAACGAGAATCACTTGTGTCCCCTATAGCCAATACAATGTGATGTCAGTTTATACCCACCGCACATTTACGGCTGCGACATCTGCATTCGGGACACCCGTATGCATCAAGTGCGAAGCCGTATTTGCATTTCCGCTTGCACTCGAAGGGTGGACAGAGCGAAGGCGAAGGCTTACAGACGGCCTCGCAATCCTCCTTGGTCGCGAACCTGTTGCCGTTCCTGCCGCACCCCCTGCGGAACGTCTGGCACACGTTCCTTCGATTGTTGTAGTACCATCGCATGAGAGGCGGGAAACACGGACCTCCACGCGCCGGCAGACGACACACCCTCTTGTTAACTGTGACAATATATAAAAACAAGGTATTCCCGTATTAACAAATTGATGAATAAATTCTGCCTTTGTTGTTTACGACTTTTTGCACATAGCAACGGTACAATTGAGAGGGTTAAATAGTTCTATACAAAAGGACATTTAAAGTTAAATTTTTAACACAAAATACTATCTATAAAAGTATGCAATTAAAATTGAGAGATTTGGCGACACACGTTATGCGTTTACCAAACTGATTAAGGATGTTCAAAATCTACACATAAATTAAACTGTGACATGGGTGAAAATAGACATTTTGAAGCATGCTCGGAGTTTGAACTCACCCTTAACACACACACCGCCAGGGGGAGTCCTTCTTCGGACCACGCACCTTTCGCCCGGTTTACATTTGACATCCTGCAAAAATGTCGGCAATCGTTATTCGTCGAAAGACACATTTTTTAAATATTGAACAATACTAAACAAGATTGCCAAACCAAACCAAACACCAGATGGTAAGTGGACAATGACGTCATTGGCTTATGGAGATTCCAAATTTTTGTGTTTAAACATATTCATGCGTTTACATAATCAGTAGATAATTTGTTCCATTAATTTATCATCTGCTGTGAGAAGGAATACTGATGATTAAGAATTTCGTCAATAAATACGATGACTCTTTGTTAGAGCGGATCCACCAGATGCGATATTGCCACTCGTCCATGAGCACGCCTCTAGAGAGTGGAATACAAATTATTCCTGATGTTGACTGCCTCTGTCGATTACATGGTATATAACTCAACCTTAGTGAAAATGCGCATGGTATTTAGTTAACATAAGACTTATCTAGCGTGCATGAACAATTTACTATTAATAATATTTGTGATTTGCTGGAAAATACTGCCTCATGATTTCATGGTTTGGGCTGACCAGTGGCGGCTTCAAGTAGCTGAACATAAATGCTGTGTACTGACGATTGGAAATGTTACCCCGACTACCTAATATCTGAAAGGAGTGCAGCTTCTAAGCATTAATGAATACCGAGATCTTGGTGTGATTGTGGATGATAAGTGTTTATTTAAACATTTCGTCTATTTGTCGCAAAGCATACAGTACAATCAGTGCAGTCTCTGTTTTCATACTGCTAACATTGATGTTCTCATTAAGGCATAACAATCATTTGCTTGCATCTTGGGAAATCTTGAGGAGAACACGAATTGAATTTGGTGGATTATATATTTGTCTAAAGCGTGGAATATTGATCAGATAAGTATTATTATTGCCTGTATATTAAACATAAACTTACAAGCGTCCTTGTTTAGTCAATAGTTGCTGTTAAAATTTAGCTATAGGAGTAATTTAGGGTAGTTTATATCGTAGATCTCCGAAGACTCGGTAGCGCGAGCGATAATTAAGGGTTGTTGTTGTCAGTTGATTGGGTACATAATACGAGACATAATATTATTGTAAATAATCTAGTGCATATTAAATATTGAAAACCTGAATATTTTGTTTTAGCAACATTTATTGTTAAAAGTTAGCCGTAGGTAGTAATTCAGTGTAATTTAAAGAAGGACACTGAAATTTCGTTAGCGCGAGCGATATTACGTTTTATTTGTTAGTCAGCTGTTACATAGAAAGTAAGTTGCAAGGCAGTAGTTGTAAATTTAATTAAGACATAAGTAAAATACTATAAAGTGTGTATTACAACACAAAAAAAGTCTTTGTGAAGACTACCTAGTATAAATTGATTATAAACGGATTGTAAACAAATACAAATTTAATTTCTAACATGGCGCCGTGCAAACGCCAAGTAAAGGCGAAACGTAATTTGATATGCTCTAGCTGCGACAGCTGGATAGACTTTGCAAAGTCCGGGTGTGTAAATTCGTGGGCGGAGGTGCAGGCGGATGATTATCATTTCGTGTGTAGGGGGTGTGTGACGGTGAAATATCTGCAGGAGCAGGTGATTGAGCTAAGGCGTATGATTTTGATGATGACAGGGCAGGGTGAGACAGAATGTGGGGAGAATGATGAGAGCAGAGGTGGTGAGACCGAGGAGAGCAGAGAGGGTGAGACCGAGGAGAGCAGAGGTGGTGAGACCGAGGAGAGCAGAGAGGGTGAGACCGAGGAGAGCAGAGGTGGTGAGACCGAGGAGAGCAGAGAGGGTGAGACCGAGGAGAGCAGAGGTGGTGAGACCGAGGAGAGCAGAGGTGGTGAGACCGAGGAGAGCAGAGGTGGTGAGACCGAGGAGAGCAGAGGCGGTGAGAACGAGGTGAGCAGAGGTAGTGAAAACGAGGAGAACATGGGTGGTGAGAACAAGGAGAGCGGTGGCAATGTGAGGGAGAAAGCTGGTAAGAAGAAGAAAGATGGAAAAAGGAAGAATGTGCAACAAAAGGAAGATAACCGAGTGAGTGAAGAGGGATTGTCAGGTGGCAGGATGGTCGAGGATAACAAGAGCAGAGAAAAGGATAAGACTGTGGATCAGAAGAAGAAAGATGACAGAAGGCAGAGAATGCAACAAAAGAGAGGTAAGCGGGTGAGTGGAGAGGGATTGCCAGGTGGTAAGACAGTAAAGGTTGATGATATGAGAGAAAGGGGGCATACTAGTAGTGTGCAACAGGAAAGGAGCTTTGCTGATGTAGTATCACAGGGGAAAGCGAGGAAAGCCCGGGTATTTATGGGGGATTCCATCATTAGGAAAGTGGATAAAATTGTAAATAGAGGAGATGACATAACAGTATGCCTACCAGGGGCAAAAGTAGAGGATATAGCAGAGAAGGCAGGACAAGTCATGGGTGGTGGCACGGGAGGTGCTGTTCTCGTGCATGTGGGAACGAACAATGCAGAGAAGGAGGGAACGTCAGCCATCATTGGTAAGTACAGGAGGTTGATCAAGACACTTAAAGAGGCACGAGTTGGACAGATTGTATTGTCAGGGATATTACCAATAATGGGAGGCAGGGGTGAGGAATATAGGAACTGTAGGAGGATGGCGATCAACACACAGGTACAGAAGGTATGTATGGAGGAGGGAGTAGGCTTCGTAGACATGTGGTTAAACTTTGTGGGAAGAGGTGACTTTTTCATGAGAGATGGACTTCATCTGACAGGGAAGGGCGCTGCAGTTCTTGGGTGTGAGTTTGTCAGAGTTGTCGACGAGGGCACAGGTACCATAAATTATTTAAACTAGATACGCAGGGGGAACTGACAGAGAAAACTCAAAGGAGTACTACTACAAATACACATCGGAAGAAATGTTCACCAATAATTTCGGACAATGAACTTAAATGTGTATGCTTAAATGCCAGGAGCATAGTAAATAAAAAAAAAGTGAGTTAGACATTATGGTAGCAGATATTGATCCTCATGTAATAGGCATCACAGAATCATGGGCAAATGAAGATATAGTAGATGCTGAGTTAGCACTGCCAGGCTATGTAATGTTTAGGAAGGATAGACAAGTAAGAAGGGGAGGTGGAGTAATTTTATATATTAAAGAATCTATCCAAGCATATGAAATAACACTGAAAAGTGAAGCAGATAGTGTGGAAGCAATTTGGTGTAACATAGTTACCAGGAACTCAACATTAACAATAGGAGTAGTTTATCGTAGTCCTAACATAGGACAAGAGGAAGATGTAAAATTACAAAATGCGATAAGGGAGGTGAGCAAGGGAGAATGTGTTATAATGGGTGATTTTAACCATGGCCATATACAGTGGGAATCATTAGAGAGTGCTGGAGGTGACGACCATCAGTTTCTACTTCTAACACAGGATTGTTTCCTTACTCAACATGTCTTGGAACCAACCAGAGGTGGGAATGTGTTAGATTTAATTTTGTCTTCTCAAAATGAACTAGTTGACAATGTTAAAGTACACGAACCTTTGGGTTCAAGTGACCATAACCAAATCCATTTTAATATAAAAGTAAAAACAGGGAATACATATAAAAAACAATGGAGGAGGAACTTCAACAAAGGCAAATATAAAGTGATGAGAACATATCTAGCAAATATAGATTGGGATAACTTGCTGAAGAACAAGACAGCAACAAAATGCTGGACTTGTTTAAAATATGAGATTGAGGGCATTATTGAGAAATGTGTTCCATTAAGAAAACAAGGGAAAAGGTTCAGGAAAAAACACCTGTCAAAAGAAGCTATTAGAAAAATTGCTCACAAACAGATGCTGTGGAGGGTCTATAAACACACTGGAAATGTAGAAGACTACACAAACTACAAAGAGGCACTTAACCTAGCTACAACTGAAATTAGAAAATCTAAAAGAACCTTTAAAAAAAAATTGGCAGGTAATATAAAAAATGACAGCAAGAGTTTCTATGCTTATGTAAGGAGTAAACAGAAAGTTCGAGATAAGGTCGGACCACTGGAAAACAACAGTGAAAACATAATTTCAGACGGGTTCCAAATGGCAGAGGTCCTGAATGAGTATTTCAGCTCGGTTTTTACCACAGAAGATATCAGCTCACTTCCAGTTCCATTGACTAAATTTGAGGGCAATAAATCAGAACATTTAGGGCAGTTATTTGTAACTCCTGAGATGATAGCAAAGAAAATTAAGAAGATGAAAGATAATAAATCACCTGGAGTTGATGGGATACCACCAAAACTGCTTAAGGAAATTGTTGAGCAAATTAGTACACCACTTGCAAAATTGTTTAACTTGTCACTAGAAGAAGGAATAGTTCCTTCAGAATGGAAAGAAGCAAACATTACGCCGCCATTTAAGAAGGGATCGAGGAAGAAGCCAGAAAATTACAGACCAGTGAGTTTAACATCAGTTGTATGTAAATTACTCGAAACATTAATTAGAGACCACATGATGGAATTCCTTGTAAAACATAAATTAATAAATACATCTCAACATGGATTCCTAAAAGCAAGGTCATGTCTAACCAATCTCTTATGTTTTTTGGAAGAAATTACAAAGTGGGTAGATGACGGGTCACCAGTGGATGTTGTCTGCTTAGATTTTCAGAAAACTTTCGATAAAGTGCCACATCAAAGATTGTTACTTAAACTAAAAGCCCATGGTATAGGCAATGATGTAATCAACTGGATAGAAAAATGGCTTACACACAGAAGACAGAGAGTAATAGTAGATGGTGAGATTTCAAACTGGAAATCTGTTTTGAGTGGGGTACCACAGGGATCAGTATTAGGCCCTATACTGTTTTTAATATATATAAATGATTTGGAGGATGACATATCTAGCAAAGTACTCAAATTTGCAGATGACACAAAAGTATTCAGAAAGGTTACTAATGATACAGATAAACAAAGTTTACAGGATGATCTAGAAAAATTAGTTAAATGGTCAGAAAAATGGCAAATGTTATTCAATTTTTGGAAGTGTAAATGTATACACATAGGACATGGAAATATGGACGAGGAATATAAAATGGGGGATGCTGTACTAGGTAGAACCACACAAGAAAAGGATTTAGGAGTAACATTTAGTGCTGACATGAAACTTTCAGAGCAATGTGGGATTGCTGCTTCGAAAGGAAATCAAATTCTAGGGCTAATTAGGAGAACTATCACATATAAGGAGAAACATATAATTGTACCCCTGTACAAAGCAATAGTTAGACCACATTTTTAAATATTGTATTCAAGCATGGAGGCCATATCGTAAAAAAGACATAGATAAGCTAGAAAGAATACAACGAAGAGCAACTAAAATGATTCCAGAATTAAGAGACCTTAGTTACGAAAGTCGCTGATTACTTTGTGGTTTGACAACACTAGAGACCAGGAGACTAAGAGGAGACCAAATAGAAGTGTTGAAAATAGTGAATGGTTATGAGGATGTTAATAGGAATATGTTCTTCAAACTTAAAGAAGGCAGTAGAACCAGAGGTCACAAAGCAGCATTAGTTAAGGAGCAGTGTAGGTTGGACATGAGAAAGTACTCTTTCTCACAGAGGGTGATAAATGAATGGAACAAACTGCCAAATGATTGTGTTAATGCTAGTAGTGTGAATATGTTTAAAAATAGAATTGACAGATATATGATAAGGGCGGGCTACACATAGATGAGAAAATTGTTGGACTCTCGATAAGCCATTGGCTTCCTTGTCCACTTGCCATCTGGAACTTGTTGTTCGAGATGGCAATCTTGTTAAATCTTGTTAAATTTGTCCGCCCAGTGCTGGAATACTGTTCGACGGTATGGAACCCATACATACCAGATAGGCATTACTTGGGCATGACTGACCAGTTAGAGAATGTGCAACGGCTCTTTACGCGCCGGGTCTATTACCGTTGTTAACTCGATACCAATCATGGTTACATACAAAGACTCGAATATCTTAAACTAGAGAGTCTCTAACTCCGTAGGATTTATAATGACATTGTCATGGTATACAATATCCTGCATGGACATGCCAATGTATCTGAAAATAACGGAATTAAGCTTAAAACTACACCCTTTACACTTGATATAACAAAAAACCTTTTTTGCAATCGAGTTGTGTCATCCATCCAAAGTACAATTCAAGAAAGCTCTGCGTACAGTAAACTTTGAATCTGCAACAAAGTTCGATGGACACCTGTAGGAAATTACTTGATTTGGAATCTTTGTATACTATTTACTGCACATTATGATGCCACCCTAACTTTTCACCAAAATTACACACTACATATGATGATGATGATGGGTACATGAAAAACGTTGTATTCTGTATTGTATTAATTTGTGTTATTGTATTAATATGTACATTATTATAGGAAAATATATATATGAAAATATGAAATACATGTTGCGTGCGAAAATAATATGTCACTATTATACGTAGCCATCCTGAAATATATATTTCTTTGTATTGTCTACTATTCAGATATGAGCGAGCTTAAATCGGGTGATTTGGTATGCGGACAATGGGTGTTTTCGCTATTTTGTAACCAGTCATGTTTACTGTACATATACATAATGTTACTGGGTGACGAATGTATATAATTTGTAAATATTATAGTGAATAATTAACTTGTAAAATAATTATTAACGAATTGGATTTTCTGTTCTTTCTTGACCATTCCGACCAAGGGGAAGTAGTTCTGGTGTTAACTAAACATATTTACTACTATTAGAAATAAAGAAGATAAACACATATGTCAGGATGAGAAGATGGAACTGGATTGGGAACGTCCCGAGAATGGATGAAGGGAGCCACTGCATGATGGTTTTAAAATGGAGACCTCAAAGGAAAGTGGGTCATCCAAGA
>OY759262.1:16609281-16624281 GCA_963662155.1 Lamellibrachia columna | reverse complement strand
CTGGGAACATAAGGGTTATGTATTAACTCATCTTCAATCTGACATAGAAGGTAAATTTTCCTCAATAATAGAGATACAGATATAGATTAAATCTACAGTTAGAGTGACATATCTATATGAATATACATCAAACACCAATATTAATTTCCTCCTCCTCTCCATTTCATCAAAGCAAACTGGACTAAACAGTGACTGGGAAAAAATTAAGGAACTCCGAAAGCAAGCTACTAAAGCATTAGCAAAATCTTACAAAGACTATGTTAACAACCACATTGGAGACAGCCTGAAAACTAATCCAAAACGATTCTGGTCATTTATTAAGGCAAATAAACGAGAAAACATTGGCATTCCCACACTTCGAGTAAACGAAAAGCCAATAATAAATGATCGTGATAAAGCAAATGTCCTAAACAACCAATTTAGCTCTGTATTTACCCAAGAAAAGCACCCCACCCCCCAAATAGCCCCCTCTACTTACCCCCAACTTCCCCCTACTCGTCATTGGCATAGATGGCGTAATAAAGCAGCTGGAAAATCTAAACCAGAACAAAGCTACATGCCCAGATGAACTCCCAGCCAGAGTCCTTAAAGAAACTGCAAAGCAGATAGCTCCCATTATCACCAAAATGTTTCAACAATCATACAACACAGGTAAACTTCCCAACGACTGGCTACAAGCATTAGTAACCTCTATATACAAAAAAGAGCCACAAACCTGACCCTGCTAACTACAGACCCATATCACTAACCTGCATCCTCTGTAAAGTAATGGAACTTATCATCCTAAGCAATATGTGGAAACACCTGCACAAGCATAACGTCATTCTCCACTTCCAACACGGATTCCAGTCGGGTCTGTCTTGTGAATCTCAACTCATTGAGACAGTCCACGACTGGATGACTGCTATGGACACCAAGACCCAAATTGACGCAATCCTGCTTGACTTTGCCAAAGCCTTCGACAAAGTGCCTCACCTACGTCTTCTATCAAAGTTAACATCTTACTGGAAACACTCAAAATTGGATCAAATATTTCCTGTCCAACCGCAAACAGAGAGTCTCAGTTAACGGAGCCCTATCGGACATCACAGATGTCACATCTGGTGTCCCACAGGGTTCAGTTCTAGGACCTGTCCTCTTACTCTACATAAATGACATAGATGGGAACATCAGATCTTCTATACGCCTCTCTCTCTCTCTCTCTCTCTCTCTCTCTCTCTCTCTCTCTCTCTCTCTCTCTCTCTCTCTTTCTCACTTCCAAAACCGACCACGAAATTCTCCAAACTGATCTATCCAACTCCAAGCATGGTCAGACAAATGGCAAATGGAATTTAATGTATCTACATGTGTCCACCTTCCAATAACAAACAAAACTAAACCCAGCCCACACAAGTACTCGCTTTTTGGCCAGCCATTATCCACTGTATCCAGCCACTCATATCTCGGAGTAAAATTGGATTCCAAATTAACCTGGACAAATCACGTCACTGACATAACTTCAAAATCTTCAACATTTTTAGGCATGATTAAACGAACTCTTGGCCCATGTAAACCGGAAGTTAAACAAACAACCTACAACATGCTAATCAGGCCAAAACTCGAGCACTCTTCACCCATATGGAATCCTCACACCTTTTCACAAATTAAAAGCCTTGAAAGAGTACAACACTCTGCTGCCAGATTTGTTAAAAATGATTACATACGGAACACAAATCCAGCAGATCTAATTACTGCCCTTGGATGTCCAACCTTCGAACGAAGACGTATCATTAAACAAACAACAACCTTCTACAAAATTCTAAATAATATTATTGAGATCACCCCCCCCCCCATGCCTACATACACGCTCTCGAACCCGTGGACAATACGTAGCCCCCAGGTGTCGTATAAATGCAATGGTCTTTTCATTTTATCCCCGAGCCATTCGCATATTGAATATGATTCCACCAAAAATTACCAGCATAAAAAACCCAAAATAATTTCAAGAAGCTATTATGGAACTCCCTTTCACCACACCTCCTCACCTAAACTGCCTTTAAAACGCAGTGCTCAGCGTAAACTTATCCATTGTGTGGGTGTGGAGAATGTATATGTGTGCATGTGGCAAGACAGCGACAGTATCCATACACATAACCAACCTATTAAACATTTTCGTTTAATATCCTATACATAAAATAAATAAAACTATCAGATAAAAACCCTTTCAGCAACATTAAAGATACTAGTCCTTTAGTCGAATGTACCACCCACAGCGCATGCGCACAGTCCACCACAAAATCCTGCGTTAGCCCAAGTTTGGGCTGTTTGGAGTATAACCACTTGAGTCTTGAGACTTGAGATTATCTGTCTGTCTCTGTATCTCTGTCTGTCTGTCTCTATGTCTGTCTGTGTGTCTGTCTGTCTGTCTGTCTGTCTGTCTCTCTCTCTCTCTCTCTCTCTCTCTCTGTATGCACAGTTTGTGGATTACTTTGAATATCGCATGCCATTGTGTCAGAGCACTACCATAAAAGTCAGCTAAATATAAACAATCTTTACATTTTAGACACACATGCACAAACATTCACACACATACACACATACATACACAACACATAATATATGTGTCATTGAGTTTGAATATGTTGTATGCATCTCACATACAAATGATTTTCAGAATCATCCTTTGCATATATCAACAACGATGTTTAACATAACTAGTTGTTCCACTTGGTATAATACGAAGTTCATTTGGTATAATATGAAGTTCATACGTTCTTTCGTGCGGTATAAACGCTTCGTGACACCGGCAGTTGTACATGATTGATGATGCTTGGCGCATGAAGTTGGCATGGACATTGCACTACCAAACCTTGAATGAGTAGTACAAGAAGTCATAAACTCTTGCAGTGGCTGCTTTTTCTCCCATGCAACGCCGGACAACTCGGTTTGTTCTATTATATTACAGCCCACGTCGGCTACGGTGTGAGAGTAACTGCTGTCTATGAATATACTGTTGTCATGCCAATTAAGCTACCATCATTATTATGTAATCACTGTCACTGTAACATAACTAACCCCAACAATGTGGCCATTCTTCGTTTTTGTGTTTTATACATTCGTGGTTTCCATGATATTCAAAGTGGTGAAACGTGACTTTGCAAATCTAATTAGAATTATGTGGTGTCATCTAGCGATTATGCATTATAACATGCATAGCACAATTAGCCCATCTAGAGCATCATTTGGTTTGGATAACTACTTGGACAACACATTTCACGAAGAATATAAACTTGATATCAGGTTATTTAAACATTCCTCATATTTTTGACCCCTCCAACATATTTACATATGAGATAAACTGTATTTACATTTTAATCAGCATTAGAGTAAACATTCCTATATACTAGCCAAGGGTACCCTTCGGACATAGCTATTTCGGTGCATGTCACTTGCTAATCAGTTACATGTTTCGTATGTGTAATGTAAATGTAAAAACGACACGCGTGTGTAGCGTAGGTAAAACTTAATCACATCCCTTTAAGTACACCATTCTTCACAGGAACATATAACTGGGACATAGACGTTCTGAATGTTTAGCGCAATTAAAGAATGACCCATCCACAATCGCACCCACCACATCGTAATCAATGGGCAACACTACTCTATAGTTGATGGGCAACACTACTCTACAGTCGTTGTCGGCCACACTATTCTACAGTCGTTGTACCAGTTTGCCGTTCACACCACACATTATTTCTCCGTGTAAGACCCCTGCAGGTGCCCTGTACCTCTAATACAATTGTGTAGCGGCTCTCCCGGCCCTGTCTCCGTTCCTTCGTTCTTCGTCCCGTCCTTCATCACGCACCAGCAGTGACCGGTGCTGGCGCTGCACTGATGTGGCTTGTAGTAGCCGTCGTCCTGGCACTGGGGCACGTAGGCACCGACATGGGTCAGATCGGGCAGTGCTAGCAGGTCCCTGTGGCACGGACCTTTCGGGTCGTCTGAAACCGACACCGCACCAATGGATCAACGGTGTCTTACTTGTAATGTTAAATAATTTATATTTATTATATAATATTATTTTATTGCATGTACGTGTTATAATATTTATTTCTTAGTAATAATAGTTTAAAAATCTTAGTAATAATCGTTTAATAATAATGTCATTGAATTCAATCAATGTTAACAGCATAGGTTTATGGGTGTTCGCTTTCATAAGTAAAATGACGAGTTATGGAAATATATTACCAACGTTTGAGACGTTTGTTTATGTCAACATTCGTTTTATTATTGTATTAGAACATTTTATATTAGATATTTTCTGTAACGTCAGTTCGATCGGAAACAGAAACACAGGCTATGTTGCCTAAAGCCTATAACACATAATAACGCTGATAAAAAAGAAGAAATGGCGGTAACATGTTTGCAGGGCGGTTAAATGTTTTTATAATACGATGGAACGTTTGATATATCAAATCATCAAGGCGTAACCTCTGAACTCCACAGAAATGAACGAAGTACGGTTGTACTTACCGACACACTCTGTTATAGCTGGACCCGGTGCTACGAAGCCCTGCGCGACTTTGATCACACACGTCTGGTACGGCTTGCATTTCACGTCCTACAAAAAATGGAACACGGCGTCAAGCGAACAAGTATATAATGATAATGATAATAATGATGACGACGACGATGACGATGATGACGACGATGATGATAACAATGACATCGCTACTTCAACTGGCTTTGTACATTGTTGCTGTTAAAATAAAGATTAATTCATAATAGCAATACTAATGACTTATGTTGCTCAGGAGCACAACTAACAAGAATCAAAAGCCATCACCACACCGAGAGACAGATATATGAAAGCCTGGTTTATTTAAGCGTTGGTGCCGAGGTGAAGGTAATGTTTTATCAGTTGACTGTCGTGGTAAGGTAGATGCCACGCTTCACACAGTTGTGCAAAGTTAGAAGGGGGAATAGCAATGGCACAACCACAACTACAACACTGTGCTTGTATTATTTCATTTCCATGTTACGCTGCGTGTTGAAGCGACGTATACAGGTGCAAACTGCTGTGGACTCGTAACCACTCGAGACACGATCAAAGTGTCGATGACGCGGTCAGTCAATTCTAGTACTTGAATCAAAGACGGTGCATGCCAAACCATTATTTTTACAAGAAAACAATATGCACGGGATTAGTTTATGTGGTGCGAAGATAGCTCACCGGCACAAGACAAGACAAGAAGTTCAACTAACAAACCCGAACCCTGTTCGGATACAGATTGAAGATCAACCTTTTAGTTATCTTTTAAGTCAGCGTTGATTTAACAGTACTCAAACAAACTGAAACCCGCTCATTGACTCAACCACCTTCTAAATATCATACTCGCTCAGAAATGGAAGGCGTGCCTAGATGACTTGAGAATAAAAGCATAACACACACAAATAGATTTATAAGACAAGACAACCCACCTTGCATGGATCGATGCACTCACAAATCGGACATCCAGCGCTGTCAAGTACGTAGCCATATTGGCAGTACATATTGCACGATAAGGGCGGACACATCTTTCTACACCCGTCCTCCGTCTCGAAGTTGTTCTCGTTCCCTTGCAGCCCCCGTAGATGAATTTCTCGCACAACGAAGTGTCTGTGTTGTAGAACCAGCGTATGATCGAGCCTCTGCAAGGCCCGCGCACCTTGGGCATTTTGCAAAGGGCTGGCGAAGGAACATTTGGCCACGTGAATACAAACACCCAGTCAGTTGGAGGATACACAACGTTTAACACAAGCAATATTCCCTGTGATGGCTGTCCGCTTTATAGGTATACATGTAATAGTATAATGTATACGTGTTATCAATAATTTCAGTTATTCGCAACACGACTCAGTTGTGAAACAAGACAGAAAACACACCGAGAAAGGGTGACACCTTATAACAATATCTTGACAAATGTGTCGTGGGATATGTATTATATTTTTGTAATCTGCTCTCATTTATATGGATTCTGAATATAACATGAGTTTTCGGATATAACACAATCTTTATAGCGGGGTGTAACCCAGTAGGGACATCAGGGGTAATTATCAGATTACACAAATAAATTGGACAGCTTTCGCTTGACCATTTTAGGGTGAAACTGGGGAAAAAGAGTAACACTAATACTTTGCATATAAAATACATTTGTAAATTACGTAAAAGACTATAATCCCATAACATATTGAAAATAAGTTAGTTTACATTCAGTTAATGGATATATTGCAATATAAACGTGTGTGACATACAATTCTGCAATACTGAACATATAACAAAGTCCACATCTTCATCCTCTTCAACAGTGTGTTTTTCATCATGGTTTAAATACACCACACCACAATAACCATACACGGAACTGAACAGTAATCATAGATCCATAATCGCTCTACGTAAAGAATATAAGAGAGAAGTAACAAAATATTTAATTGCATGTAGCAAACAACAACAATAACATCTCAGTATTCAAACATTATAATTAATCATATATTACATGAATCAGAATTTACCAAACATTTGCACAAGTACTACCCATATGTAGATTGAACATGTTTTGAACACACGCGCACACTCATGCGCGTGTGTGTGGATACATACACTGAAACAGACAGACACTGACAGACGGACAAAACTGTGTACAACAATTAGAGTTACTTGACTTTTGTTTGTATTGTCATGGTTTCCTCTTCCAGAAATACTGGTGTGCTTGAAACATTATATGACCACATGATGTATGCAGCCAAGCGATTTATTTACCTTCAGGTATTAATACATTGTTAGTAACACAATAACATAATATGTATCAAAAGCATTTGTAGAAGACTTATATATTCTTAACAATGAGTTGTGATTAAACAAATTATGTTCGAGATGGCAGTTTACACTGCAGAAAGAATTTTTGTTTTACAAATGAAAAAATATTTGAAATGTATTATCACTAACTTTATATTCTTGTTCAGTATTTTAGCTATTTACATAGAAACTGTGTATAGAGTACCAGCGTGTGGAACTGAAAATCAGTTTCTTGCATATTTCATCATACATTACAAAAGCAGTTCAGGGTCTTACCACACCTGTCAATAAGTTTGTTTATTAATATACAGGTACTGCGACAGATTCAACAAGATACGGAAAATGGACAATTTCCCAGAGTGCTATCCAAAACATTGCAATTACATTGTCAGCCTGCAAGAGACGCTCGTCTGTGCCTGCGCATATGACAAACTATCCAAAGCCTGGAAGCGTGGTTTTCAAGCCTGCCGATCAGAAAACCATTGCCCCCATCATTGCAACAGACGATTCTGAAAAAACAAATGTTACCCATGTAGTTGACAGCAGGTCACAATGTACATTAGAAGCAAACTTAGAACAGGTAACCAACGTGTCATTTAACAGGTATATATATTTGTTTAATACCAAAGCAAATTTAAAACAAAAGAGCTTGTTACATCTGAAAGCAATGTAATTTGAAAATTGTCAAGTGTACTCTATACAAGTTGGATAATTTTAAGTTAATCTATGAATTTTGAACCAAATGTACTCTCCATTTAATTTAAATTGGACTGATGTTTACATGTGTGCACTGATGGGACTTTAGTGACTCAATGAAGCTTCCAGTGTCATTACAACAATGATTGCAGTTTAACGTTAAACAGCCATTCTTCCATAGCAATTCTTCCTTCCACATCTTTCGGTGATTATTTACGTCTTTGGTCATATGATGATTTATCAGGTAATAAACTTTTTCATGCTGCTACATATCAATCAGCCAATTCTTTTCTCAGCATAATTTATCCAAGCATGAACACTGCCACAATGTATTCCAAATTTCATCAAAATCAGAATCAAGAATATCACAAATTGGTTGATTTCATATGGATTTATATTAGGAAAATCAAAATAAAATTAGCAAATACAGATATATTATTTTAATAATCTCTAAGAATTGTTGTTACATGTGATTAGCTCCTTTAGTACAGCTTTAAAAAGCATCTGATGAAATTTTCAAAACGGACACATTGAATTATTATGGACACACTTGTAATTAAAAGTTATATATATATAATATATATATATATATATATATATATATATATATATATATATATATATATATATTTGCATATATATATATATTTGCATATATATATATATATATTTGCATATACATATATATATATATATTAATTCCTCTGAAATATATACGTTCATGAACGAATTGCATATAAATATCCCCATCCTGGAAACAACTGAATTGGTGTTAAACCTGAACTGTGTGAAGGCCTCACATGCGGCATTGCCATAGTATAGGGCCGGGGCTTCGGGTATCGATGCGATGCCGAAATGATAGGGCCTAATAATAAAATTAATTACTAACGTGTCGAGTAGAACTTCTACCACTTCACTGTCTTTCAGTTTCAAGACAGTCTTCAGGCGATCCCAACGTCCCTTTTGGTCTTTCAGTGCCACTCGTGTGGCCAATCTCGCCTTATCCAACTCCCTTTCCCTTCTCGTCGCCACGGAACGCAACGGTGCACTTGGGTTCAGCCTACTGTTACGTTTCCCATTGGTCACCATGTTAACGTTTTGCACGATTATAGTAAAACGAGATCATAAACAATTATAAAACTTCTTACCTGCCGTTGTCATCATCGTATTGACATGCCGGTCGAGTTTATTAAAAATCAAATATATCTAACTCTTTTAAAATGCCTGAACGTGCCATACCCACCAACGTTTACCAATTTCTGCATAAATTACTACACACACGCACCTTGTGGCGAAACAATTGTCAAAAATACTTCCGCCTATTGAAATCATCTAAAAAGCCACAGTTACACACCTAACATGTTCTACCAGCAAACTTGCCAATATGTCTGGCCAAATGCAGTTATGTCAGATGAAATGATTTTTTTTTTAATTACACATTCTAAAATTATTGCGCCATACATTCGTGTATAACACACCAGGAAGTCTAACTGAGGCATGATCCCACGTACAACTCACATGTCACTGCCAGCCATATTGCCCGAATGTCAACAAACTTCTAGAAAGTCGCGGCTGTGGGCGCGTTGATCCCGCGAACACGTGCTGCGCATGTTATTAACGTTCGGAAAAGCAAGCTTCGCCTAGCTCCGCCCCTGTGGTTTTGCACCATCAACACAATTCGGGCCGACACAGTAAAAATGCAAACATATGTATCTGGCTTATTAAAAGCATTTTGGCGGGCAGTACAATTTACACGTTTTTATTCTAGTACCAAGAATGTTATATTATTACATGACCAACAGACGCATTACCTTTAATATATCAATATCTCTTACAACAAACTGGAACGACAACTGAAATATGACCAGATATGGTAATTATCTACTGTAATAAACGATGCAGGTGCTGTGGCACGCCACTGGCCGCAGCCACGTTGAATACTCATATATAAACTAACAGTGAAACATTGTTAACTGCCTTTATTAGTTTATTAACGATGACTCACAAATTAAATGGCTGCGGCATGACTTTCGGTGACCTTCGTTTAGTTGACACAGAAGCAAATGACAGCCCAATAAACGACTTCAGGCGAATCACTTCTATCGTACGTATATATCAAACGGTCGCATAAGCAGTCAGACGATACGTTAGGTGGCTATGACGATAGCAGCGTGAGCGATGGCGAAGATTCATGCAACTTCGAATAGGCGTGACCGCAATGCCGTGTTGCTGCCTCTGGTTTCAAACGGTTGACGTCAAAGGATGTTATATTACAGGCAGGTGGATGAAACTACAAATTAGGGCCTCAAAAGAGCGCCCCTTTTGCCACCAAGATATATGTCAATAACTTAGCGAACGGAAGAAGTTGTTGGAACCATGTTACGGATATTTTCGGGACACCCTTTACTAGTTTACATTATATCTATAAAAGTCCTCCGCGCCAGAAGCCAACTAG
Organism: Lamellibrachia columna; assembly: GCA_963662155.1. Classification (NCBI taxonomy): domain Eukaryota; kingdom Metazoa; phylum Annelida; class Polychaeta; order Sabellida; family Siboglinidae; genus Lamellibrachia; species Lamellibrachia columna. The sequence goes on along the minus strand of OY759262.1, from coordinate 16,614,316 downwards.
ATGCAATATAGCTGTAGTGCAGTCCATTTGTTTATCGTCTCATGTTGTACATTAAACATCGTGTCCTCAAGTCAGGTATGCTAATGAATCAGGCGATAGGGTTTAGGTGATATCTTATATAAAGGACCTTTTTCAAATCAATATTTTCGCCCGCCTCGTTCTAGAATAATTTAGCGACAAATCACACCTCTCTAGTATACACTAACACATGCGAACTCTAGTATACACTACCACATGCTAACTGTAGTATACACGACCACATGCTCACTCTAGCATACACTACCACATGCTAACTCTAACATACACTACCACGTGCTAGCTCTAGTAAACACTACAACGTGCTAGCTCTAGTATACACTACCACATAATAACTCTAGTATACACTACCACATGCTACCGCTAGTATACATTACCACGTGTTAACTGTAGTATACACTACCACGTGCTAACTCTAGTATACACTACCACATGTTAACTCTAGCGTATACTACCATATGCTAACACTAATATACACTGCCACATGCTAACTTTAGAATACACTACCACATGCTAATTCTGGTATACACTACCACATGCTAACTCTAGTATACACTACCACGTGCTAACTCTAGTATACGTTACCACGTGCTGACTCTAGTATACATTACCACATGCTAACTCATTTGTGCGAATTTATTATTTAGCTTTGACGAAATTATTGGTCAAACAATGACATTATCTTGGACCTGATCCGGTCAAAATTCGGCGAGAGAACGACAAAACTTCTTTTTTGATGATTTTACAAAAATACGCACTCTTTTCATACTGCGCTTAATATTAACTATTCACTAACTACATATTGGAACATAAAAGTTAACCAGGATTGAGTTTTAAATGAAATACACTTACGGGGTGGCGGTGGATGCGCTAGCACGGCGGTGGTCAACATCAAAGTGACCACGAGCCATATCGACGGTCGGACGTCACGCATGGCTGCCTACTACAACAAAAGCAATGCTTCCATTACCTGGTTTTCTGAAACATGACAATCGACGATGCGATGTGTTCCTTGACCTATCAATTTGCCAGTGGCCAATCGCAAGGGGCATCGCCCGTTTAGGCCCGAGTTATTACTGGTTTTGCGTAAAGCCCGTCCGATTTATTCATTATATATAAAATTGCAACAATACGGAAGATGTCAGAACCGGGTCAACGATTAACCTCTCCGAGAAACGATAGACGGGGCTTCGATCGTTCGGCGGTGTTTGTACTTTTACAACATATGTAAAACATATGTAGACAGGCTATACTTGCTTCGCTGATATTTGTTTTATATAGTTTATCGTCATACAAATGTGTGTCACTGTTTCGACAGAAAAAGTAGACATCTACTTTTGTGTATATAGATAATTACAGATCATTGAGCAAATTTACCAAACAATAATTTCATGCTTAAAAACGTTTAAACAGGGCACGCGTAGTACAACATTTATGTCACTATGAATAAATGATCCTGCTTTAGACGGTGCGACCTGGCAGCTGTAATTGATTCGTTGGTTTGTAAACGAAGCCAGTGGGTTCAGCGTTGTCACGTTTCGCATCGGTTACACCACTCGTGTAAGCGTAGCGTATATTTTCTGAATACCTGCGTGTGCACATAAGCACACAAAATTGGCAACACGACACATATTGTTCACAAAAGCAAAAGGCTACGAATAAAAATACCTTAGAATCTTGAAGAACTGCTACACAATAAGTTGTTGCAACTTACGTTACATGTAATAAGGTAAATGTAAGTTTTTATATAGCGTGGTATCCAGTTCTCTGGACCGCTCAATATACGTCACCCTGTGGCAGACCTATTCATTCCTACACCAGCTCTAGTTCTCTGGGAAGAATTCGGTCACGCTGCAATCACTGGGCGAAGGTTATTCATTCATGTATATCTACCAGTCTGTAGTCGGGCATATATCTAGGTAACTGAGGTAATGTGGAATCACCCACTCCGTACTGTTCAGTGTACACTCGTTTGTGTTGGTGGCCGTCTTATAAAACTACGGTTACATACGCCAACTGTTTTCAAATGACAGAAATCGCTCTAGCTATCGACGAACTTACCAGATAGATCGTCAGTTGCATAGACTTGTTGCTCGTCGAGTGCGATTAATGACGGATTCACGTATGAAACTCATACTTATACCTGATCCAGACGGCGCTGAGTCGTCTTTGAAACGTGACCACGGTGTCCGTGTGTATTGCGTGATTAAGTCGAATGAGTTTTCCGACGAGGTTGTATGAGGTAGGGATCTTGTCAAAACTATGTTGAAGCGCAGACAGTATTTGTCTCAAACGATGTTCCCGTCCATGGGAACGTTGTTAGCGTAAAGTTGTAGGTACCTGTTTGTATGTTTGTTCACTTGTGTGTGTAGAATAGCATGTTTGGGGGCTTGCATGTTTGGGGGGATGACATGTTTGGGTGCTGGCATGTTTTCGTGCTAGCATGTTTGGGTGTTGGCATGTTTGGGTGCTGGCTTGTTTGTGTTCGCGTAATTCAATCAGGTCTTCCACATTATTGTGAAGACCTACAATAACCACACGTCGACCAACAAAGTTGCACGCTATTTAAATCAAGACTTCGTGTGAACTTTAAACGGCCTACCACAAAAGCTTGTTGTCGCATTCTTACAATTTTGGCATATTTGTCGAGCGATTCCGACACCTTGTTGGCATTTCTTACAGTGTCATAAAATAATAATCGCCACCACGTGTATGTTGCTAGTATACACAGATACTCGTCTCCTGGATTACTTTAAGTGAAGTCGGTGGAATGTGCCATCGTTGCACTTTACCAACATTACACTGCTGACTTGCGTTGGCGTTATACACCAAAAAATAAACCTTCGACAATACATTACTCTCTCAAAAACGGTCTATCTAAATGTGTTGGACGTGCGACTGTTGATGTTTAAGGACTCTTGTTGTATTGGATTTTGTAGTTTTACGTACTTGACGACGATGCTACGTAGATAAAGTAAAGTTGGTTTAGACGTCGTCCCTCTTTCCCAGACTTAGATCCCCTGGAGAGGTTCCAAGAAACATACATAGAGGTTGACGTTTTGGTAGACCACGCGTGATGTATTCAACCCCCCCCCCACTAACAGACCCCTACCTGATTTGTCGACCCAATTTCTCATCTCATTGTGGCAAAATCTGACACAATGTACCTCCATTTGGTTATACTAATGTTCAATCAGTGAAATAACTTTTCACAAATAATTTACGCGTATTGTTGTTATTATTGCTATTATTATTATTATTATTATTAGTAGTAGTAGTAGTAGTAGTGTTAGTGTTAGTGTTAGTATTAGTATTAGTGTTAGTGTTAGTGTTAGTGTTAGTGTTAGTGTTAGTGTTAGTGTTAGTGTTAGTGTTAGTGTTAGTGTTAGTGTTAGTGTTAGTGTTAGTGTTAGTGTTAGTGTTAGTGTTAGTGTTAATGCTAGTGTTACTGTTAATGTTAGTGTTTATGTTAGTATTAGTGTTATTGTTAGTGTTAGCGTTATTGTTAGTGTTAGTGTTGGTGTTAGTGTTAATGTTAGCGTTAGTGTTACTGTTAATGTTAGCATTAGTGTTAGTATTAGCATCATAATCAACCAAATATTAGTGTCTGTGCTGAACAATCACATCAAGTTGTTTATTCGTAGACGTGATATACGAATGTGGTCACATTTATACATTCACGAAATGCTTACATTTTACCTTCGCATTCATTTCGATGACTGTGTGGTCAAGTTGTGGACGGATTTTAGGCAAATCGGCTGAGCTAAAAACAATACACCGTTTTCAATCACTACATCTACGTATCCCGTAGACCAGGACATTTATGCTGAGTTACTTTTAATAGTATCATGGGTTGTAGAATCTGTCCAAAAATGCGGATGAGCTAAGAACATGTTGTCACGAAACTCAACGTTTCATTGATGAAAATAATACAATAAATACATGTGAAAAATCAAGAGTTCATTCGTTTTATATATGTGTTACCTAAAATGTAAATAATAATATAAAGGCTATATTGTTGAATCAATAGCAATAAACTCAATCAATAGTAATATATTCAGGTTATAAATTTCCTTTAATTAAAACTGGAGATAATATATCGGAACATGATCATTTAGGAGTATATTCTTTACATCATATGTTTCCATTAAATTAATTAATTGATACCAATTATATATTTCCTGATTTATGGTTACAAATATTTAATGAATTAAAAGTCGTGCCCCTATTAATTTCAAGGAGTTGTCTCCAGTTCGATTGTTAGATATTGGTATATATAAATGTGCCTCCTGTCTTGAGCTTCTTGTCATGACTTCACTATTAAGTTCGTAAAATTGGTGGAATAGACCAGGAAGGTCATGCCTACGCTGTTTATACACAAATATTAGGACATCAAGAGTAAGTAATTCGTAAACTTTTAGAATATTAAGTTCCCGGTGCAAGGCGGTGGCACTATCAAGACGGTTACGCTTTGCCAATGTTTTATGTAATAGATGTTGGACAATTTGTATTTTAGCTATGTTGGTCTTACATGCTGAACGGTATAATTATATCGCATAATTAATATGGGGAAATACATAGGCATAATGCACTTGCCTTACCAGACACTAAGCGACTCTAATTTATTCCAAGTCGTACATACAATATCATTAGTATCCTTTCCACTAATGAATAAGTTAGTGTCATTAGCAAACAAACGCAAAAATACAGTGTCTACATCATTAGAGATATCATTACTGTACAATAGAAATAATAATGTCCCCAAAATGGAGCTGTGCGGGACGCCAGTTTGAACATGAGCATATTCTGAAACTGTGCCATTAATGTTAACAAATTGCTCTCTCTCACTTAAGTTATGCATGAACCATTTACATACATGGCCTCTTATTCCGTAGTAATCCAGCTTATACAACATTATTTCAAAACATTAGTTCAACATTGTGTCAAAAGCCTTACTTAGATCAAAATAAACTCCTGCAACTAAATCGCCATTTTCAAG
>OY759262.1:16541781-16604281 GCA_963662155.1 Lamellibrachia columna | reverse complement strand
TTTGTATGTTTGTATGGGTAACTGATAACTGTCTTACAACATGATTACCTGGGCAATGATACAAAGCACAACTAATACCACATTGGAAATAAGTGTGTGCTTTAATTTACGTATTTGAACATGTTATCGCCGGTGTCGCGTTATACATGAAACTGTTTAATGTTAAACATGTACAACATTGTACTAAATAAATTAGTCATTCAATCAGTCAACCAACTACGAGTGCCTCACTTGAAAATCGCGATAGTACACCTAGGTAGGCTAAAGTTTGAGAGGGTGCAGCGCAAAAGTAAATAATACTGGGTGCTTTCCGGATGTGGGTGTTTCGGAAACAGAAAATGTTACGGAGCTGTTATCGTATTCATTATGAATCAACACGATTGACGCCAGCGTTATTGTGTTTAGATGTCTTACTATGTGTCCGAATAGGTGTATCTGTTTACTATGCAGATAAACCTCTCGCAATATAACTGGAACGACGGGTTTTAATCATATTTAATCTTTGTTATAATTTTATGCGTGTTCGGTATTCCTATTCTTTTTCTGTCGCCACAATCAGTATTATTAGTGAGACAGTGAGGATACAGGTCGAAAGCAACGAGGGTCAAGATCGAGAGGGAGATGGGTGAGAGGATGACAGATGGACTGACTGGTACAGTGAGACAGTGAGGATACAGGGCGAAGTCAACGAGGGTCAAGATCGAGAGGGAGGTGGATGAGAGGATGATAGATGGACTGACTGGTACAGCGAGACAGTGAGGATACAGGGCGAAGGGAACGATGGACAAGATCGAGAGGGAGATGGGTGAGAGGATGATAGATGGACTGACTGGTACAGCGAGACAGTGAAGTTACAGGGCGAAGGGAACGAAGGACAAGATCGAGAGGGAGATGGGTGAGAGGATGATAGATGGACTGACTGGATCAGCGAGGCACTGAGGCTACAGGGCGAAGGGAACGAAGGCCAAGATCGAGAGGGAGATGGGTGAGAGGATGATAGATGGACTGACTGGTATAGTGAGACAGTGAGGGTACAGGGCGAATGGAACGAAGGACAAGATCGAGAGGGAGATGGGTGAGAGGATGATAGATGGACTGACTGGTAAAATGAGACAGTGAGGGTACAGGGCGAAGGGAACGAAGGACAAGATCGAGAGGGAGATGGGTGAGAGGATGATAGATGGACTGACTGGTACAGTGAGACAGTGAGGGTACAGGGCGAAGGGAACGAAGGACAAGATCAAGAGGGAGATGGATGAGAGGATGATAGATGGACTGACTGGTACAGCGAGGCAGTGAGGATACAGGGCGAAGGGAACGAGGGACGGGACCGAGAGGGTGATAGATGAGAGAATGATAGATGGACTGACTGGTACTGTGAGACAATGAGGATACAGGGCGAAGGGAACGAGGGACAAGATCGAGAGGGAGGTGGATGAGAGGATGATATATGGACTGACTATTGTAGTGAAACAGTGGGGATACAGGGCGACGGGAACGAGGAACGAGACCGAGAGGGCAATAGATGAGAGGATGATAGATGGACTGAGAGAAACAGAGATGCATGAGGATACAGGGAATTTTGAGGATCCGGACACATGATCTAAGGACGCAGTGTCAAACCCCTAGAGGCAGCTGCCAAACAAATAATACTCCGAGTATGCAGTGAATGAAGTTCCGCGTCTGAGCATCACATGGGTTCCACTGTCTAATTATTTAAGTAATTCGTCACCGCTATTAGGTAGGGGGAGTTGTGACCTGGACATTGTATTTTATTCGCGGACAAAAGGTTACGTAATTCGTCGATATAATGCATGACGCACAGACGGGCCTCCATGTTTAGTCTGCATCCGTTTCGCAGTTTTGGTTCAATAAGGAAAGTGCGTGTTTTGGTAGATTGTAGATTATCTTGTTGAGCTGAGTCGGATTGAGTCGTTTTTAATCCGACTGGACGCTTAACGACCACACTTAACTCAACTCATCGAAACTTGTCTACTGTTCCTGCGAACGTTGTTTTTCATCTAAAATGTCGGATAACGCAGGACAGTAGTATAGCGGTCAAATAAGAAGGACGCTTTGAGGCATGAGGCTTCTTTTGATAGCGTCTGGCGTCACTCATGGATCGCCACCTGGTAGACGGTGGCGCCACCTGGCAGACACCTAGTGACGACACTCATGAACGCCGCATGGTGACCGGTTTGCGTAAATTTTGTTCCTATCAACATTCCGGGCTATTACAATAAATGGGCGGAGATTACTCGATGATGCTGGGTTGAGCGACAGCGCGAGTGACCTCAATAGAATCATTAAATTATATATATATATTTATATATATATATATATATATATATATATATATATATATATATATATATATATATATATATATATATATATATATATATATATATATATATATAAAAGCAAAACGTCAAACCTTTTAGTCATTACTTGTTAATTTCAGTGTTCCGTTGTTTCTCGAAATTACTAGAGCCACTGGCATATTTAGGGGGGGTTCGATCGAACCCCGTTTGTGATAGAACCCCCGTCCTGTGTTGACGAACACCCTTGTTTGACCTTGTGATTGAACCCCCTTGTTGGAATTGCCCGGCCTTGGAAGCATGGTTTGGTTATTCCGCGTGGTGTTTATGGTGTTTTGTTTTTGGAAAGGTTCCTGAACACGTTACTGACCTTTAGAATCACCAAGCGGGCTCGATCATTAATGGAAGACAGCCCAGGTAAGTTGAATTACGAAACGCATTGTTTATGCAACACACAGTAACATGCACAGATTACGCGTTTCGCGGCGTTGCAAAGGTCAACATTTGTTATTAAATTCTGGGCAATTCAAATTGTAAGCTGTATCTAGTATGCACAATGCACACATCTCACAATCGTATTGCTCTATTCGATGTTATAATCTCGATTAGTGTCGTTGGCCTCGATCATTTCTATATTGACGAATATCAAAACTTGCCAACGTTTTCGTGGATGTGTCGTAGAAATAATTGATTGTGGTATTGTCGCTCTTTACCCAGCGAGCAGAAAAATCAACGGTGTATAACAAATGGTCGATGGAGCATATGTTCAACCACTGTCAATGCATTTATGAGAATCTTAGTGAAACGCATTTTGATAAAAGTTCCTAAAATTGAACAATGGATTCTATTGTATGATTTTCCTAATATTTTTATCTTGATGAAAGCAGATGTTTTACATATTTTAATGGAATTTAAAAATATGCGTGATTGTTGTCATATGACACGCACGCACGCACGCACGCACGCACGCACGCACGCACGCACGCACGCACGCACGCACGCACGCACGCACGCACGCATGCTCACATACGCGTACAGGGTGCCAAGTGGGTACCTGCGACAAAACACCTGCAACTGGGTACCCAATTAATAAACTCCGAAACACGAAGCTTGTGAAGATATTTACCCCTAAATTGCATTATGTGGTATTATATAATTTTTTTATCTTGCTGGCTTTAGAAGACATAATAATAATACGAATGTTCGCCTTGCAGCTGAGTACCTGTTACACACACGAGGAACGAGGATCCTTGCAGGCACTTTCCAACTGATGACTTTCCATACACACTTACAACGGAGAAACAATACATGCTCCTTACTGAAGATTTCCTGGATTGATTTCATATGGTGTGCTTTTGATAGAAAAATTACGTTTACTGTACGATTTAATGTGGGTACACATATGCATCGAGCTAGGAACATCAGAGGCGCGATCTCACATAAGAATAAAGAATGTAGATAGCTCTTGAACAGTATCTGCAAAATACAATTGACAAAAAATCGTGCTAAGCACATTCGGCTGGGTTCTAAACTTACAAAAGTATTGTTTAACACGCTATCAAAATTAAATCTGTGTAACTACATTCAAATTACTCTACAGAGTTTATAAAGAATACAGTCAATGTGTTCAGCCACAATCTTGTTGTAATGTAAATTTAACTTTCCTAATCGATCTTAATAAAACAGGATTTTTTTCAGTAAAATACTATAAACTCACCCTCTGGGTCAAAGTCTATTTTATCGAAGTCTTTATCTTTCCACTTTGCCTTGGTCAACTGCATGAAGCACCTTTGTAACATCGGCTGTTTCAAGAAGGTTGTCAGGCAGTCTGTAGAAAGAACGATGGGTCCTGATGTCATGACCCAGAAAGTTGGAGAAGATGCCTTCATTGTTTTCACTTGGACTGAACACCTAACCCACTGTTGTCAGCTGTTTACGCATATTTGTTGAAGTTATATGTTGTGGGCGATTTGTGCCACATACCTTAGCATATCTTCGCAGACAATCATGCCCTCTGTATGGCATAGCAGCAACACCGGGTCTAGCAAACTGGAAATCAGACTGAACCCCAGCAATTTCTGTTTTCATGACCAGAGTCTGTATTATTGAAATTCTTTTGTAAAGAAATCCACATAGAGAGTGCACAAAACAAAAAGAGAAACCACAGTGAAGCGGGTGACGCTTTGCCATTCTACCATGTTCGGTTCGGGCAATTACTGGAGCACCTTACAAAAATTGGTATGTGGGAACATTTCTACAACACTGGATATCTCACGGTCTCTCTCATGCATTTATAACCAGCTTAAGAAATGTTTACCGGACATTTTGTTACTGGATTAAGTGTACTAGTGGCCTCTTGTCCTGTTTAGGGCACCTCTAAGTACCTCCCAAGCGCTTCTAGTTTAAACATTACAAGATATATCTTTTATGCTTCCCATGCCACGGTCGCCTGCTGCTGACATTTCATCATGATCAAACACTGCTGCACCCACTCCACTAAGATGAAGCCAATCCCTCATGTACATATCAGCCCTCCCAACAAAACATACCCACAAATCCACAATACCAACTTCCTCTTCCCTACAAAGCTGCTGAACTAACGTTTTAATTGCCATCCTCTGGCAATTTCGATATCCCCGACATCTGCTTCCAATTACCGGTAGTGATATCTCTTTGATATCCTGTTTTTGCCCCTGAAAGACAAACCACCACCTCACCCCCCTTGTTTAGCGCTCTCTCAGTCTTCTTAACTATCGAGTCCCCCCATAAACATATTGGCTCTCCTCCTCACCTCCTCTATCACTACCTCACCTCTTGGGTCGGATCCTTTCCATCGCATTTAGTCCTGCAATCGTGTCACTTGGTAGCATGTTGTCAATGTCCCTCTCACCCATCAACATGTCATCTTTCCCGCCCATCTCCTGGCTATGTTGCGCTCTTTGTGAATTTGCTCAAGTTTCCCTGCCTCCTGTCGCCTTCACTCATGTATCCTTCCCTCCAGTCTCCTTCCCTCCCGTCTACTTCGCTCCCGTTTCCTTCTGCCCGTGTCCTTACGTTATATCTCCTTCCGTCTTGTCACCTTACCTCTCAGCCTCCTCCCCAGCTGAGGTGAGTTTTTCCTAACATCTCTCTCATCGCCTTCCGCCACTTTATCATCCATTGTCCAAAGGAGGGAGAACGGTACAGTGTAAAAAGCCAAGTTCACTGGATACCCTGTGGCAGTTACTGAGTGAAGCATGGGGAGCCATCCCTGCTGACACTATCCAGGTCTTGGTACATTCCATGCCCAAAAGATGCTCCGCTGTTATCAAGGCAAAGGGTCACCACACATGATTTTAAATTTACACTGCGTATGTTTTCAACTCAGAAATGTTTTTCTTTTGTTTCTGTACTTGTAGTTGTATTGAAATGATTATGAATATACAATTTGGTAAATTTATTGGTATAAATATTTTTGTTGGAACATTTTTCATGATGTTGCGATGATTTTTCTATTATTGTATAAAAAACATGAACAAATAATATTTAAAAATTAATTATAGGATCAAAGAAATTATGGAGTAGCATCATCCTGTTAATTTTCAATAGAATTGCATTAGTAGTATTATGTAAATAATTGTTTACTGCAAAAATAATGTGTAAAAAACATAGTTTATTTATACCGCAATTATTGGTATTTTCACATATTAATGTCAAAAGTTGCATCTCTGCAAAAAATATGTAAATAAACATGACTTTAAAGAACACAATATGTTCAGATAAGTTGTAGGTGGCATAATATAAGTTTGTAATAGGTTGGTGTACAGGGAATACCATAATAAATTTAATGTAACATAGAAAGTGATGACAAAAACTGCTGTTCCAGTTACTTTATGCCGGTACTGTATGTCTATAAATAGTCCCACCGAGAATGATGTGATAGCCCCCATTCATCTCATTCGTGACCTCTGTGAATTTGTTTCACCGATGTCATGGTTCTGTACAGTTTATTTCAAATGCAGACGTGTATACCAATATATAAGACTTGATTTAAGAGACGCTGTTGAAATTACCGAAGCCGAAATTATTGAGACAGTTTCAGCTATAAATAAAACATTGTTATATTTATATGCACTGTAAGCCAATAATTATTTATTTCCTGAGAAATACTCTATGCTTGTCATTATATAAGCTTGAACGATAGGCTTTAGTGTCTGACTCTCAGTCGAGAGAACCCGGATTCGAATCCTCTTGATGCCGTTTCGAAGCTTGGGCAATTTCGTTCACTCCTTGTTGCCTCAGTTCACAGCCAAATAAATGAGTACGTCGCTACATACATTGACATATATATGAGAACAGTTCTTCGTGCAGTTACTGCAGCGTGGTAAATGCTTAAAATGAAAGGTCTAAAAGATGGTGATGCATTCATTAAATAATGTCAGACCGTCAACAAGTGGCCGAATGAGCAGCGTTCTCTCGGTAATAACAGCTTGGTTGCTGATTGTTTTTAGGAATTGATCCCTACAAGTACTGAAATGCTGTTTAGAAAACCCATGCGTATGTTTGTAATTTGTGCCACGATCCTCCCTTTTCCGTGTATTTCTCTTTGTATTTTGATCCATCCATCTTTTCATCGGTTTCCAAGTTGATTTGTTGCTTTGGCAAATAACAGAAATATGACAGTCTGAACAACAGCCCCTATGAATTTAATAAAACACCAATGTTCACATTGATGACTCATAGCACCAAGAAACATACTGTCATCTTTATTGTTCGTGGGGTCGTGTCCGTTTGAGCATTCGCGCGGACCGGTGTCGGAGTGTGCTGTACCCGTCAGTCATCGCTTTACATTTGTGTTTTTTATGTAAACAGACGTTTCAGTCAACGGTGCAATGTTTGTGGTACGAATAGGAAACGCTGAAATCATGGAGGCTGTTGCAAGCTTGTTGCGTACCGGATATACTATTTCCAAGGATGCGTGCGTGCGTGCGTGCGTGCGTGCGTGCGTGCGTGCGTGCGTGCGTGCGTGCGTGCGTGCGTGCGTGCGTGCGTGCGTGCGTGCGTGCGTGCGTGTGTGTGTACATGCGTGTGTACGTGCGTGCGTGTGGTGATTAATGTTTGAACAGTGACATAAATGCATGTGTAACTGATAACACTCTTACAGCGTGAGTACCTGGGCGATGGCACAAAGTACAACTTGTACCACATTGGAAATAAGTGTGTACTTTTATTTAGGTATTTTTACGTGTCATCGCCGATGTCGCGTTATATATTAAACTGTTTTCATATATATCAAAATTGTACGAAATAAATAAATTAGTCCATCAATCAGTCAACTAACTACGAGTGTTTTACTTGGTAGAATACCTGGGTAGACTAATGTTTATCGGGATCTACAAAAATACTAAGTTAATTCAATAATATGTAATTCCAAGGATAATGGTACCCTTAAATACCAAGTATATTGGTTCATACATATCACGATATCACAATTGTTTGTTATCACTAATTTAACAATTCAGACTAGCACAAGTTTTGTTTTTACATGCACTGTACATGTGGGGAAGAGCCATCGCTGTGTACACAGGCATATCGTCAGATTAGACTCGACAACTATAGAGATAACGATCTTTACGCGATGGCCTTGTCACGACGCCGACGGTTAGCGCAAGGCGGTGGCTGGCACATTGAATCACTGAGCCATGACGCATTAATCGTGGCTCTTTCGTACGATGGTCTCAAACTTCAGTGACGCTCCTGACGTTGTGTCCTTGAGAGGGTGCAGCCCAAAAGTAAATACTTTCCGGATGTGGTTGTTTCGTAAACAAAGTTTTGTAGCTGTTATCGCATTCATCATGAATCAACACGCTTGACGCTAGCGTTATTGGGTTCAATTGTCTTACTACGTGACCGAATAGGTGTGTATGTTTACTACACAGATAAATCTCTCGTAATATAACTTGAGCGACGGGTTCGTAGCTAGAATATTATATGTTGTTAGAATATTATACGTTGTTCAGTATTCCTATTATTTTTCTGTCGTCACTATCAATATTATCAGCAGCAGCAGCAGCAGCAGCAGCAGCAGCAGCAGCAGCAGCAGCAGCAGCAGCAGCAGCAGCAGCAGCAGCAGCAGCAGCAGCAGCAGCAGCAGCAGCAGCATCGATACGATTAAAATAAAGTTTTACTTCTAATGACGTTTCGTCCACAGTCTGTGGACATCTTCAGACTGACCGGCAGGTGAATTAGCGGTCATTTTAAATTGATTAGGGACAAACATCACTGTGGTTTCTGTGTCCGAATATCATAAATGTTTTCTTTTGTGTGCTCACCCAGGTGAACACTGCTAAAATATATGGGAAATTCACAGAGTGCGGGAACGAGGGACAAGATCGAGAGGGAGATGGATGAGAAGATGGTAGATGGACTGACAGGTACAGCGAGACAGTGAGGATACAGGGCGACGGGAACGAGGGACAAGATCGAGAGGTGGATGAGAAGGTGATAGATGGACTGACTGGTACAGTGAGACAGTGAGGATACAGGGCGACGGGAACGAGGGACAAGATCGAGAGGGAGGTGGATGAGAGGATGATAGATGGACTGACTGGTATAGCGAGACAGTGAGGATACAGGGCGACGGGAACGAGGGACAAGATCGAGAGAGAGATGGATGAGAGGATGATAGATGGACTGACTGGTACAGTGAGATAGTGATGATACAGGGCGAAGGGAACGAGGGACAAGATCGAAAGGGAGATGGATGAGAGGGTGATAGATGGACTGACTGGTACAGTGAGACAGTGAGGATACAAGGCGACGGGAACGAGGGACAAGATCGAGAGGGAGATGGATGAGAGGATGATAGATGGACTGACTGGTACAGTGAGACAGTGAGGATACAGGGCGACGGGAACGAGGGACAAGATCGAAAGGGAGATGGATGAGAGGGTGATAGATGGCCTGACTGGTACAGTGAGACAGTGAGGTTACAAGGCGACGGGAACGAGGGACAAGATCGAGAGGGAGATGGATGAGAGGGTGATAGATGGACTGACTGGTACAGTGAGACAGTGAGGATACAGGGCGAAGGGAACGAGGGACGAGATCGAGAGGGAGATGGAAGAGAGGATGATAGATGGACTGACTGGTATAGCGACACAGTGAGGATACAAGGCGACGGGATCGAGGGACGATATCGAGAGGGAGATGGATGAGAGGGTGATAGATGGACTGACTGGTACAGTGAGGATACAAGGCGATGGGATCGAGGGACAATATCGAGAGGGAGATGTGTGAGAGGGTGATAGATGGACTGACTGGTACAGTGAGACAGTGAGGATACAGGGCGACGGGCACGAGGGACAAGATCGAGAGGGAGATGGATGAGAGGGTGATAGATGGACTGACTGGTACAGTGAGACAGTGATGTTACAGGGCGAAGGGAACGAGGGACGAGATCGAGAGGGAGATGGAAGAGAGGATGATAGATGGACTGACTGGTATAGCGAGACAGTGAGGATACAAGGCGACGGGATCAAGGGACGATATCGAGAGGGAGGTGGATGAGAGGGTGATAGATGGACTGACTGGTAAAGTGAGACAGTGAGGATAAAGGGCGACGGGAACGAGGTACAAGATCGAGAGGGAGATGGATGAGAAGGTGATAGATGGACTGACTGGTACAGTGAGACAGTGAGGATACAGGGCGATGGGAACGAGGGACACGATCGAGAGGGAGATGATTGAGAGGGTGATAAATGGACTGACTGGTACAGTGAGACAGTGAGGATACAGGGCGACGGGAACGAGGGACAAGATCGAGAGGGAGGTGGATGAGAAGGTGATAGATGGACTGACTGGCAGAGTGAGACAGTGAGGATACAGGGCGTCTGGAACGAGGGACAAGATCGAGAGGGAGGTGGATGAGAGGGTGATAGATGGACTGACTGGTATAGCGAGACAGTGAGGATACAGGGCGACGGGAACGAGGGTCAAGATCGAGAGGGAGATGGATGAGAGGGTGATAGATGGACTGACTGGTACAGTGAGACAGTGAGGATACAGGGCGACGGGAAGGAGGGACAAGATCGAGAGAGAGATGGATGAGAGGTTGATAGATGGACTGACTGGTACAGTGAGACAGTGAGGATACAGGGCGACGGGAACGAGGGACAAGATCGAGAGGGAGATGGATGAGAAGGTGATAGACGGACTGACTTGTACAGTGAGACAGTGAGGATACAGGGCGACGGGAACGATGGACAAGATCGAGAGGGAGATGGATGAGAGGGTGATAGATGGACTGACTGGTACAGTGAGACAGTGAGGATACAAGGCGACGGGAACGAGGGACAAGATCGAGAGGGTGATGGATGAGAGGATGATAGATGGACTGACTGGTACAGTGAGACAGTGAGGATACAAGGCGACGGGAACGAGGAACAAGATCGAGAGGGAGATGGATGAGAGGGTGATAGATGGACTGACTGGTACAGTGAGACAGTGAGGATACAGGGCGACGGGAACGAGGGACAAGATCGAGAGAGAGATGGATGAGAGGATGATAGATGGACTGACTGGTACAGTGAGACAGTGAGGATACAGGGCGACGGGAACGAGGGACAAGATCGAAAGGGAGATGGATGAGAGGGTGATAGATGTACTGACTGGTACAGTGAGACAGTGAGGATACAGGGCGACGGGAACGAGGGACAAGATCGAGAGAGAGATGGATGAGAGGATGATAGATGGACTGACTGGTACAGTGAGACAGTGAGGATACAGGGCGACGGGAACGAGGGACAAGATCGAAAGGGAGATGGATGAGAGGGTGATAGATGGACTGACTGGTACAGTGAGACAGTGAGGATACAAGGCGACGGGAACGAGGGACAAGATCGAGAGGGAGATGGATGAGAGGATGATAGATGGACTGACTGGTACAGTGAGACAGTGAGGATATAGGGCGACGGGAACGAGGGACAAGATCGAGAGGGAGATGGATGAGAGGATGGTAGATGGACTGACTGGTACAGTGAGACAGTGAGTATACAGGGCGACGGGAACGAGGGACAAGATCGAAAGGGAGATGGATGAGAGGGTGATAGATGGCCTGACTGGTACAGTGAGACAGTGAGGTTACAAGGCGACGGGAACGAGGGACAAGATCGAGAGGGAGATGGATGAGAGGGTGATAGATGGACTGACTGGTACAGTGAGACAGTGAGGATACAGGGCGAAGGGAACGAGGGACGAGATCGAGAGGGAGATGGAAGAGAGGATGATAGATGGACTGACTAGTATAGCGACACAGTGTGCTGATACAAGGCGACGGGATCGAGGGACGATATCGAGAGGGAGATGGATGAGAGGGTGATAGATGGACAGACTGGTACAGTGAGACAGTGAGGATACAAGGCGACGGGATCGAGGGACAATATCGAGAGGGAGATGTGTGAGAGGGTGATAGATGGACTGACTGGTACAGTGAGACAGTGAGGATACAGGGCGACGGGCACGAGGGACAAGATCGAGAGGGAGATGGATGAGAGGGAGATAGATGGACTGACTGGTACAGTGAGACAGTGAGGTTACAGGGCGAAGGGAACGAGGGACGAGATCGAGAGGGAGATGGAAGAGAGGATGATAGATGGACTGACTGGTATAGCGAGACAATGAGGATACAAGGCGACGGGATCGAGGGACGATATCGAGAGGGAGATGGATGAGAGGGTGATAGATGGACTGACTGGTACAGTGAGACAGTGAGGATACAAGGCGACGGGATCGAGGGACAATATCGAGAGGGAGATGTGTGAGAGGGTGATAGATGGACTGACTGGTACAGTGAGACAGTGAGGATACAGGGCGACGGGTTCGACGGACAAGATCGAGAGGGAGATGGATGAGAGGGTGATAGATGGACTGACTGGTAGAGCGAGTCAGTGAGGATACAGGGCGAAGGGATCGACGGACAAGATCGAGAGGGAGATGGATGAGAGGGTGATAGATGGACTGACTGGTAGAGCGAGACAGTGAGGATACAGTGCGAAGGGACCGACCGACAAGATCGAGAGGGAGATGGATGAGAGGGTGATAGATGGACTGACTGGTAGAGCGAGACAGTGAGGATACAGGGCGAAAGGATCGACGGACAAGATCGAGAGGGAGATGGATGAGAAGGTGATAGATGGACTGACTTGTAGAGCGAGACAGTGAGGATACAGGGCGAAGGGATCGACGGACAAGATCGAGAGGGAGATGGATGAGAGGGTGATAGATGGACTGACTGGTAGAGCGAGACAGTGAGGATACAGGGCAATGGGAACGAGGGTCAAGATCGAGAGGGAGGTGGATGAGAAGGTGATAGATGGACTGACTGGTACAGTGAGACAGTGAGGATACAGGGCGACGGGAACGAGGGACAAGATCGAGAGGGAGGTGGATGAGAGGATGATAGATGGACTGACTGGTATAGCGAGACAGTGAGGATACAGGGCGACGGGAACGAGGGACAAGATCGAGAGAGAGATGGATGAGAGGATGATAGATGGACTGACTGGTATAGTGAGACAGTGAGGATACAGGGCGACGGGAACGAGGGACAAGATCGAAAGGGAGATGGATGAGAGGGTGATAGATGGACTGACTGGTACAGTGAGACAGTGAGGATACAAGGCGACGGGAACGAGGGACAAGATCGAGAGGGAGATGGATGAGAGGATGATAGATGGACTGACTGGTACAGTGAGACAGTGAGGATACAGGGCGACGGGAACGAGGGACAAGATCGAAAGGGAGATGGATGAGAGGGTGATAGATGGCCTGACTGGTACAGTGAGACAGTGAGGTTACAAGGCGACGGGAACGAGGGACAAGATCGAGAGGGAGATGGATGAGAGGGTGATAGATGGACTGACTGGTACAGTGAGACAGTGAGGATACAGGGCGAAGGGAACGAGGGACGAGATCGAGAGGGAGATGGAAGAGAGGATGATAGATGGACTGACTGGTATAGCGACACAGTGAGGATACAAGGCGACGGGATCGAGGGACGATATCGAGAGGGAGATGGATGAGAGGGTGATAGATGGACTGACTGGTACAGTGAAGATACAAGGCGACGGGATCGAGGGACAATATCGAGAGGGAGATGTGTGAAAGGGTGATAGATGGACTGACTGGTACAGTGAGACAGTGAGGATACAGGGCGACGGGCACGAGGGACAAGATCGAGAGGGAGATGGATGAGAGGGTGATAGATGGACTGACTGGTACAGTGAGACAGTGATGTTACAGGGCGAAGGGAACGAGGGACGAGATCGAGAGGGAGATGGAAGAGAGGATGATAGATGGACTGACTGGTATAGCGAGACAGTGAGGATACAAGGCGACGGGATCAAGGGACGATATCGAGAGGGAGGTGGATGAGAGGGTGATAGATGGACTGACTGGTAAAGTGAGACAGTGAGGATAAAGGGCGACGGGAACGAGGTACAAGATCGAGAGGGAGATGGATGAGAAGGAGATAGATGGACTGACTGGTACAGTGAGACAGTGAGGATACCGGGCGATGGGAACGAGGGACAAGATCGAGAGGGAGATGATTGAGAGGGTGATAAATGGACTGACTGGTACAGTGAGACAATGAGGATACAGGGCGACGGGAACGAGGGACAAGATCGAGAGGGAGGTGGATGAGAAGGTGATAGATGGACTGACTGGTAGAGTGAGACAGTGAGGATACAGGGCGTCTGGAACGAGGGACAAGATCGAGAGGGAGGTGGATGAGAGGGTGATAGATGGACTGACTGGTATAGCGAGACAGTGAGGATACAGGGCGACGGGAACGAGGGTCAAGATCGAGAGGGAGATGGATGAGAGGGTGATAGATGGACTGACTGGTACAGTGAGACAGTGAGGATACAGGGCGACGGGAAGGAGGGACAAGATCGAGAGAGAGATGGATGAGAGGTTGATAGATGGACTGACTGGTACAGTGAGACAGTGAGGATACAGGGCGACGGGAACGAGGGACAAGATCGAGAGGGAGATGGATGAGAAGGTGATAGACGGACTGACTTGTACAGTGAGACAGTGAGGATACAGGGCGACGGGAACGATGGACAAGATCGAGAGGGAGATGGATGAGAGGGTGATAGATGGACTGACTGGTACAGTGAGACAGTGAGGATACAAGGCGACGGGAACGAGGGACAAGATCGAGAGGGTGATGGATGAGAGGATGATAGATGGACTGACTGGTACAGTGAGACAGTGAGGATACAAGGCGACGGGAACGAGGAACAAGATCGAGAGGGAGATGGATGAGAGGGTGATAGATGGACTGACTGGTACAGTGAGACAGTGAGGATACAGGGCGACGGGAACGAGGGACAAGATCGAGAGAGAGATGGATGAGAGGATGATAGATGGACTGACTGGTACAGTGAGACAGTGAGGATACAGGGCGACGGGAACGAGGGACATGATCGAAAGGGAGATGGATGAGAGGGTGATAGATGTACTGACTGGTACAGTGAGACAGTGAGGATACAGGGCGACGGGAACGAGGGACAAGATCGAGAGAGAGATGGATGAGAGGATGATAGATGGACTGACTGGTACAGTGAGACAGTGAGGATACAGGGCGACGGGAACGAGGGACAAGATCGAAAGGGAGACGGATGAGAGGGTGATAGATGGACTGACTGGTACAGTGAGACAGTGAGGATACAAGGCGACGGGAACGAGGGACAAGATCGAGAGGGAGATGGATGAGAGGATGATAGATGGACTGACTGGTGCAGTGAGACAGTGAGGATATAGGGCGACGGGAACGAGGGACAAGATCGAGAGGGAGATGGATGAGAGGATGGTAGATGGACTGACTGGTACAGTGAGACAGTGAGTATACAGGGCGACGGGAACGAGGGACAAGATCGAAAGGGAGATGGATGAGAGGGTGATAGATGGCCTGACTGGTACAGTGAGACAGTGAGGTTACAAGGCGACGGGAACGAGGGACAAGATCGAGAGGGAGATGGATGAGAGGGTGATAGATGGACTGACTGGTACAGTGAGACAGTGAGGATACAGGGCGAAGGGAACGAGGGACGAGATCGAGAGGGAGATGGAAGAGAGGATGATAGATGGACTGACTGGTATAGCGACACAGTGTGCTGATACAAGGCGACGGGATCGAGGGACGATATCGAGAGGGAGATGGATGAGAGGGTGATAGATGGACAGACTGGTACAGTGAGACAGTGAGGATACAAGGCGACGGGATCGAGGGACAATATCGAGAGGGAGATGTGTGAGAGGGTGATAGATGGACTGACTGGTACAGTGAGACAGTGAGGATACAGGGCGTCTGGAACGAGGGACAAGATCGAGAGGGAGGTGGATGAGAGGGTGATAGATGGACTGACTGGTATAGCGAGACAGTGAGGATACAGGGCGACGGGAACGAGGGTCAAGATCGAGAGGGAGATGGATGAGAGGGTGATAGATGGACTGACTTGTACAGTGAGACAGTGAGGATACAGGGCGACGGGAAGGAGGGACAAGATCGAGAGAGAGATGGATGAGAGGTTGATAGATGGACTGACTGGTACAGTGAGACAGTGAGGATACAGGGCGACGGGAACGAGGGACAAGATCGAGAGGGAGATGGATGAGAAGGTGATAGACGGACTGACTTGTACAGTGAGACAGTGAGGATACAGGGCGACGGGAACGATGGACAAGATCGAGAGGGAGATGGATGAGAGGGTGATAGATGGACTGACTGGTACAGTGAGACAGTGAGGATACAAGGCGACGGGAACGAGGGACAAGATCGAGAGGGTGATGGATGAGAGGATGATAGATGGACTGACTGGTACAGTGAGACAGTGAGGATACAAGGCGACGGGAACGAGGAACAAGATCGAGAGGGAGATGGATGAGAGGGTGATAGATGGACTGACTGGTACAGTGAGACAGTGAGGATACAGGGCGACGGGAACGAGGGACAAGATCGAGAGAGAGATGGATGAGAGGATGATAGATGGACTGACTGGTACAGTGAGACAGTGAGGATACAGGGCGACGGGAACGAGGGACATGATCGAAAGGGAGATGGATGAGAGGGTGATAGATGTACTGACTGGTACAGTGAGACAGTGAGGATACAGGGCGACGGGAACGAGGGACAAGATCGAGAGAGAGATGGATGAGAGGATGATAGATGGACTGACTGGTACAGTGAGACAGTGAGGATACAGGGCGACGGGAACGAGGGACAAGATCGAAAGGGAGATGGATGAGAGGGTGATAGATGGACTGACTGGTACAGTGAGACAGTGAGGATACAAGGCGAAGGGAACGAGGGACAAGATCGAGAGGGAGATGGATGAGAGGATGATAGATGGACTGACTGGTGCAGTGAGACAGTGAGGATATAGGGCGACGGGAACGAGGGACAAGATCGAGAGGGAGATGGATGAGAGGATGGTAGATGGACTGACTGGTACAGTGAGACAGTGAGTATACAGGGCGACGGGAACGAGGGACAAGATCGAAAGGGAGATGGATGAGAGGGTGATAGATGGCCTGACTGGTACAGTGAGACAGTGAGGTTACAAGGCGACGGGAACGAGGGACAAGATCGAGAGGGAGATGGATGAGAGGGTGATAGATGGACTGACTGGTACAGTGAGACAGTGAGGATACAGGGCGAAGGGAACGAGGGACGAGATCGAGAGGGAGATAGAAGAGAGGATGATAGATGGACTGACTGGTATAGCGACACAGTGTGCTGATACAAGGCGACGGGATCGAGGGACGATATCGAGAGGGAGATGGATGAGAGGGTGATAGATGGACAGACTGGTACAGTGAGACAGTGAGGATACAAGGCGACGGGATCGAGGGACAATATCGAGAGGGAGATGTGTGAGAGGGTGATAGATGGACTGACTGGTACAGTGAGACAGTGAGGATACAGGGCGTCTGGAACGAGGGACAAGATCGAGAGGGAGGTGGATGAGAGGGTGATAGATGGACTGACTGGTATAGCGAGACAGTGAGGATACAGGGCGACGGGAACGAGGGTCAAGATCGAGAGGGAGATGGATGAGAGGGTGATAGATGGACTGACTGGTACAGTGAGACAGTGAGGATACAGGGCGACGGGAAGGAGGGACAAGATCGAGAGAGAGATGGATGAGAGGTTGATAGATGGACTGACTGGTACAGTGAGACAGTGAGGATACAGGGCGACGGGAACGAGGGACAAGATCGAGAGGGAGATGTATGAGAAGGTGATAGACGGACTGACTTGTACAGTGAGACAGTGAGGATACAGGGCGACGGGAACGATGGACAAGATCGAGAGGGAGATGGATGAGAGGGTGATAGATGGACTGACTTGTACAGTGAGACAGTGAGGATACAAGGCGACGGGAACGAGGGACAAGATCGAGAGGGTGATGGATGAGAGGATGATAGATGGACTGACTGGTACAGTGAGACAGTGAGGATACAAGGCGACGGGAACGAGGAACAAGATCGAGAGGGAGATGAATGAGAGGGTGATAGATGGACTGACTGGTACAGTGAGACAGTGAGGATACAGGGCGACGGGAACGAGGGACAAGATCGAGAGAGAGATGGATGAGAGGATGATAGATGGACTGACTGGTACAGTGAGACAGTGAGGATACAGGGCGACGGGAACGAGGGACAAGATCGAAAGGGAGATGGATGAGAGGGTGATAGATGTACTGACTGGTACAGTGAGACAGTGAGGATACAGGGCGACGGGAACGAGGGACAAGATCGAGAGAGAGATGGATGAGAGGATGATAGATGGACTGACTGGTACAGTGAGACAGTGAGGATACAGGGCGACGGGAACGAGGGACAAGATCGAAAGGGAGATGGATGAGAGGGTGATAGATGGACTGACTGGTACAGTGAGACAGTGAGGATACAAGGCGACGGGAACGAGGGACAAGATCGAGAGGGAGATGGATGAGAGGATGATAGATGGACTGACTGGTACAGTGAGACAGTGAGGATATAGGGCGACGGGAACGAGGGACAAGATCGAGAGGGAGATGGATGAGAGGATGGTAGATGGACTGACTGGTACAGTGAGACAGTGAGTATACAGGGCGACGGGAACGAGGGACAAGATCGAAAGGGAGATGGATGAGAGTGTGATAGATGGCCTGACTGGTACAGTGAGACAGTGAGGTTACAAGGCGACGGGAACGAGGGACAAGATCGAGAGGGAGATGGATGAGAGGGTGATAGATGGACTGACTGGTACAGTGAGACAGTGAGGATACAGGGCGAAGGGAACGAGGGACGAGATCGAGAGGGAGATGGAAGAGAGGATGATAGATGGACTGACTGGTATAGCGAGACAATGAGGATACAAGGCGACGGGATCGAGGGACGATATCGAGAGGGAGATGGATGAGAGGGTGATAGATGGACTGACTGGTACAGTGAGACAGTGAGGATACAAGGCGACGGGATCGAGGGACAATATCGAGAGGGAGATGTGTGAGAGGGTGATAGATGGACTGACTGGTACAGTGAGACAGTGAGGATACAGGGCGACGGGTTCGACGGACAAGATCGAGAGGGAGATGGATGAGAGGGTGATAGATGGACTGACTGGTAGAGCGAGACAGTGAGGATACAGGGCGAAGGGATCGACGGACAAGATCGAGAGGGAGATGGATGAGAGGGTGATAGATGGACTGACTGGTAGAGCGAGACAGTGAGGATACAGGGCGAAGGGACCGACCGACAAGATCGAGAGGGAGATGGATGAGAGGGTGATAGATGGACTGACTGGTAGAGCGAGACAGTGAGGATACAGGGCGAAAGGATCGACGGACAAGATCGAGAGGGAGATGGATGAGAAGGTGATAGATGGACTGACTTGTAGAGCGAGACAGTGAGGATACAGGGCGAAGGGATCGACGGACAAGATCGAGAGGGAGATGGATGAGAGGGTGATAGATGGACTGACTGGTAGAGCGAGACAGTGAGGATACAGGGCAATGGGAACGAGGGTCAAGATCGAGAGTGAGATGGATGAGAGGTTGATAGATGTACTGACTGGTACAGTGAGACAGTGAGGATACAGGGCGACGGGATCGACGGACAAGATCGAGAGGGAGATGGATGAGAGGTTGATAGATGTACTGTCTGGTACAGTGAGACAATGAGGATACATGGAATCTTGAGGATCGGGATATACGATCTGAGGACGCAGTGTCGAATGAATTTTAACGTTGATAAATGAGTCCATGTTGTTAGACAAAGACAGTAGTATAGTTGTCAATTACGAGGGACGGTTTGATGACGTCTGGCGTCACATATGGAGGCGCCACCTGGAGATGGTGGCGCCACCAGGCATATAATGGTGGTTGTTATGCATATACCGCACGATATGTAAGAGTGCACAGCTTAAAAATTAATTTAATAAGTAACATGAAGCCAGTGCAACTGTTTAAGTAGTGGTAGTGATGGTGAAAACCGAGGCGCCCTGAGTACCACACGTGTCAGACAATTTTTTACTCGTTGAACTTAAGCCAAGTTTCTTTTAACAATGTTATTTAGCAATGAATTACAATAACCAAGGAGGCGACTATTTAATGCCGTTGATGTTGTTTTAGCAGTAGATATAGACAAGTGACGTCGAATTCTACGGAGATCACGAATATGTTAGATACAGGATTTATTATTTGATACGCGTATTACTTGAGAAATACGCTGGCGAAAGTTGAAGTTGCTGTCAAAGACAACACCTAGATTACGAACAGTATCTGATGGGAATGTCTGGACAATGGCTGATGACCCTATTTCGTTGTAGCTTAGTGCCAGTAATAATAAGGTCTGTTTTATCTGGATTAAGCTTGAGCTTACATGATGCCATCCAAAACAAGATATCAGTAAGATCATCATTAAAAGTCGAAATATAATTAATACAATACGATATGAATTGTAGTTTTAGTTCTCAAAATCAATATCATGGTTATTTATTTACCAGATTTCCGAAGAACACAACGCCATCGTTCACTACATAAAGTGCGCAATCATTAAATTTCAGCGTCCGTAATATGAATACTATGGTATTAGCAAGTAGTTTCCTATGTCTACTGAATGAGGTAGAATCTCCAAGCTGCGCCGTCTGGCGGCTGAGTAGCTTTGGCCTCGTGTTGTAGCGCCTCAGTCTTTCGACTACCCGTCCGTGGGTCAAACTAAAACTGGAAAACAGAAAACCAGTCAAAGTAACAATACATTTAATTATATATATATATATATATATATATATATATATATATATATATATATATATATATATATATATATATGTGTGTGTGTGTGTGTGTGTGTGTGTGTGTGTGTGTGTGTGTGTGTGTGTGTGTGTGTGTGTGTGTGTGTGTGTGTGTGTGTGTGTGTGTGTGTGTGTGTGTGTGTGTGTGTGTGTGTGTGTGTGTGTGTGTGTGTGTGTGTGTGTGTGTGTGTGTGTGTGTGTGTGTGTGTGTGTGTGTGTGTGTGTGTGTGTGTGTGTGTGTATGTGTGTACTGTCGAAAATCAAATAATAAAAAAATCGATAAAATCGGACTAGACAACTCGTGAGTAGCGGATGTAGTGTACCAATGCCAAAATGCTGACTTTTATTTTTAGCCAACTCTCAGATGATCAATGTTGCCGCTATTCCAATATCAGACAGACAGACAGAAAGACAGACATACAGACAGACAGAAACAAAACTTACTTCTCTGACAAGATGCTTCTGGAACGCATCCGACGCAAGCCGCTAGCATCATTACGCATCTCATGCCTGGCTTGCAGCGTTTGAGCTGCAATATAACGTGTATATATCTTTATCACCGGTTCCTAAGCCACCCACATTGTAAGTGTAGACTCTTACAAAAACACATTTTCATCACACTTTTTATATCAAATGTCTACTGTTTAGATGCAATTCACTGTATAGCAAATTACGAATAGGTGAATTGGCAAGTGCACTATATATATATATATATATATATATATATATATATATATATATATATATATATATATATATATATATATATATATATATATATATATATATATATATATATATATATATATATATATATACACACACACATATATATATTCTGATGTGCTTTCTTCATTGGCCCATGTTTCACATTTCGCTAACTTGGGAACAGTCCAGTGTAAGGAAAACATACAACTGATATCAGCCAACAAATTGTTTAAACATGAAAACAGTAATTGCATCTGCAACGACGACACATGTATAGACGCTTCAACCAAGTGTGCATGCTACCTATAGCACATTGGAAAATGAGGACACATATCTCGTCAGCCATCATGTTGGTTTAATGCAAATGTTCCCATAAATGCTCACTTCCGGCCCCCAACGACACGCTGTCCGGTATCGCATTACATATATAGACACATTTATAATTAAAACAGATAGAACAAACAATAACATATTTACTTATATTATTTATTAGAAGGAACTATCACTAAAAATGTGGTAATACTATTACCGATGGTGTGCACAACTTGGGGACAGGAAGTGCATTATCTCGTCAACTATCGCCTCGAAACGAGAATCACTTGTGTCCCCTATAGCCAATACAGTGTGATGTCAGTATATACCCACCGCGCATTTACGGCTGCGACATCTGCATTCGGGACACCCGTATGCATCAAGGGCGAAGCCGTATTTGCATTTCAGCTTGCACTCGAAGGGTGGACAGAGCGAAGGCGAAGGTTTACAGACGGCCTCGCAATCCTCCTTGGTCGCGAACCTGTTGCCGTTCCTGCCGCACCCCTTGCGGAACATCTGGCATAAGTTCGTTCGACTGTTGTAGTACCATCGCATGAGAGGCGGGAAACACGGTCCTCCACGCGCCGGCAGACGACACACCCTCTTGTTAACTGTGACAAAATTGATAGAAATATTTTTTCCTCACTCAAGAAAGATAGTAGAACTAGAGAACATGATGTAAAGTTAGCAAAAATCAGTGTATATTGGATATCAGGAAGTACTCGTTCTCACATAGGACAAGGAAAAAATAGAACAAATTATCTACAGGTTGTGTAAGTACTAACACCGTGAATAAGTTTAATGACAATTTTAACACATATCTCAGGAGGGCGGGTTACACATAGACGAAAATGCTAATGGCTTCCTTGTCCACTTGCCATCTGGTCATTTGCCTTGAGTGGCAATCTTGTTATGTCTGTTAAATTTGTTTAAAGATATGCACTCCAGGTTATGAACGATTGATGAATCAATTCTGCCATTGTTGTTTCTATCTTGTTGCACATTGCAGATATACACCTGGTAGGCGTTAAATAGTATATAGGAACATTATCGTGTTACTAGTTAAATGTTTAGCACAAAATATATCCACAATTGTATTCAATTAAAATTGAGAGATTTTACTATACATGTTAGGCGTATACCAAACTAAATAAGGATATTCAATATATGCATATAAATTAAACTGTGACATGAGTAATAAGATACATTGTCAAACATGCTCGGAGGTTAAACTCACCCTTGACACACACACCGCCAGGGGGAGGACACGGTTTCTTCAGACACGGCCTTCTTCGGACCACGCACCTTTCGCCCGGTTTACATTTGACATCCTGCAACAATGTCGACAAAGATAATATTTATAAATATTTAACAATATTAAAAAATATTGCTTTCCAAAGCAAACACCCAGATGGACAAGGACGACACTAGCTCATGGAGAGGCCAAAATTATAATTCATCTACATATAAACCGCCCTTCTGAGTTTTAAATTTTGTGCATAAAATATATTTACATTGATATATGAATTACATCAATAAATATAATGACTCTTTGTTAGAGCGGATCCACCAGATGCGATATTGCCACTCGTCCATGAGGACACCTTGGGAGAGTGGAATACAAATTGTTCCTAATGTTGACTGCATCTGTCGATTAGATGGTGAAAATGCGCGAGGTATTTAGTGAATATAAGACTTGTCTAGCCTGCATGAATAATTTAGTATTGGTAATATTAGTGATTTGCTAGAAAATGCAGTCTCAGCCAAGCATAGGAACCGTACCATGTAAGGAAAATATACAATTGATATCAGCCTAATATTTTTTTTAATATGAAAATAGGAATTGCATCAACAGCGAGGACACGTGCGTAGCCGTTTCAACCGAGTGTTCATGCTATTTTAGCACAATGAAAATAGGGGGCACATATGTCGTCAGACGCCATGTTGGTTTTATGCAAATTTGCCCATAACTGCTCAGTTCCGGCCCCCAACGACACGCTGCGCGCTACCGCATTTCACAAATAAATACTTATATAATTAATACAAGGAACAAACAATAACGCATTTTTCTATTATTTGTTAAATACAACTAACATTAAAATGTGATAATACTAATACCAAATAATTTCGTACTGATAATATCTCCGGTATATTTCATAACGACATGTTTCCTTTATTTGCACACTTTGGTTACCAAGTTTGTCTTGGTTTGAATAACGGTTTAGTGAAACACCCTAATATCGTCCATGCTATAAATAGCGATAATAAACGTTCCATTAAATTTCTATTGCTTTATTATTTTATTAATTTCCAGTAACTAGGACCTTAAACACAGAACAAACAATGTAGTTGTGGTGTTAAAGTACACCTTCAACACAGAACAAACAATGTAGTTGTGGTGTTAAAGGAAACCTTCAACACAGAACAAACAATGTAGTTGTGGTGTTAAAGCAATCACAGTGACGGTGAATTGTCTGATTTTGTGCGTTTGAAGTGTTTAATGATCTAAAAAACAGATTAAGAGAATCACATTATAGTGCTAACCGGTCAGTTGGTTCCAAAAACCGTGTGCCAAAACGGAAACATGAAACATACGGATTAATGCGCAACCGCACTTTTTCAGATAAAACTTGCGTGTTATTAAAAAACACGAATTATAGAAGAACGGGTAAACGAGACATGACTGTATCACATGGTACTATTGGGTCAACGCACCTCGCACGGCTGGATACATTTGCAGATGGGACATCCATCCTCGCCCAGCTGGAAGCCGTACTTACAGTAGAGAGCACACACGACGGGCGGGCAGGACGAAGGCTTACACTTGGCCTCACACAGCTGCCTGGTGTCGAACCTGTTGTCGTTGCCCCCACAGCCGCCGTAGACAAACTTTCGACAAACGTTCCATCGTTTGTCGAAGTACCAGCGCAGTAGACGGCCACGACACGAGCCACGACGCGCGGGCATCTTGCACACGTCCGTCTCTATTGTATAAAGACGATTGCTTCGTGCAGGCATGATAGAGATACTCGCATAATATGTATATCGTATATAGACTACAATGTATGAGGCTATAATGTATGCAGTATGTGACTCTTAGAACCGAAATGGTTGTGATTAAATGTTTTATTTTGGTATACAATTGATTGACACAAATAACGCACGATTCATTCAGCCTATTGGAAATGAGCGAGAGAACAATGTGGATGCATATATATATATATATATATATATATATATATATATATATATATATATATATATATATATATATATATATTGAGATAGACGAGGGAACAACACAGCAAGATGGCTTCAAATGAAAAACACGCAGACAAAAGATTGGGATTGAGGGAATCTTGACGAGGAGAGCGTTGATCAACAAAGTTCAGTGATAAACATCATCTCACCCGCGGGGTACATGCAGACTCGGGCGAGACAGACGTTGACGCAGCACTTCTTCCTCCCCGGGCAGTCGACGTCGTCCTTACACTTATGTACGGGCTTGGCACACCTCACTACCGGAGGGTTGGCCATGACGGGACACTTGCCGGGCTTTTCTCCTGGAGACACGAGAGGTGCAACGTTTTGGGACATTGCCTGGAGACGTCTAAGTAGGGTTGGACTAGCAATATGAATGGGCGAGAAAATCATTGCAATTTTAATGGATTAATAAATGTGTTCATTAATGGCGTTTATACAAACTTCATTATTGACTATATACCGTTAGTCCGCCACATAAATGCATACTGGATGTACGAAAAAAAACTCCCTTTTCATATGTAGGTGTCGATAATAAATTACACAAAGAGATAGAAGTTGGAAGTTAATATATGTTCATGATGTGAGCTACAATACATAAAGTAGATATATGGAGAATATACATAGTAGTTTACAATTGTTTGAAAAGAGCGAAAGGCAATCCATTTAATGTAGTGTCATAACGGCAAAACGTGGTCTCAACATTAAAATATCGACGGAAAACAGCATTAACTTGTTGATGTTTCAGTACTATTTGACGACCTTGTGTGTGCTGTGTGCATCAGTACAACTCACGTTTCACGCATACGCCACGTGGAGGTCGTTTGTTGCGAACAACGCATTTATCTTCCGGTTTACACTCAACGTCCTGTAAAAAGGGCGACGCCATGTTATTGGTCAGAGATTGGTGCGCAAAGAGGACAGCGTTCGGCCAACGCTACCATTCTGGGTATTATTCTACTAGGGATGCTAGTTCAGAGATAGGCTCGAAATACAACGATGCTTTTTTCAGTGAGATTCAACATTAACATCATGGGCATATAAATTGTCAGAAGCCAAAATACAGTACATTATGAAGAATATCTACCGTCCGTTTCCATTGCTCATACGTTTTGTTTACTTGTTTGATAGTATAAAACACATATCCACTGATATTGTGTTAACACTGTTTTATTAGCATTTTGTCGTTTTTTTATGCTATCTATCATTCACCTGTTGTGTATTATGTAACTCACCTTGCAAGGTTCCACACATTTGCATACGGGACACCCGTCGCTGCCGATTTGGAAGCCATACTTGCAGTACATGAGACACATGACTGGAGAACAGACGACGGGCTTGCACTTCTCCTCGCAGTCGGCCTGACTCGCGAACCGGTTCTCGTTTCCCTTGCAGCCTCCGTAGGTGAACGACTCGCACTGCTTCGTCTCGGCGTTGTAGAACCAGCTCGGGACCGATCCTTTGCATGGTCCGGGTAACACCGGCAGTTGGCAAATGTCTGTGGACACGTGTTTGAAGAGAATGTTTCATTTCAGTGTGTGTATACGTGAAAAATACATGCTGTTGCATGAAAACACCTTTAGTCAGATTGTTGGAGCGTGTGTGCGGCGTGCGTGCGTGCGTGCGCGTGCGCGTGCGAGTGAGTGTGAGTGTGCGAAGGTGTCCGCGTGAGTGTGTACGTCCGTGCGAGTGCGTTCGTGTGCGTGTGCGTGGAGCAGGAGTGTTTGCGTGGGTGCAGGTGTGTACACGTGCGTGCGTGCGTGTACGTGTGTACGTGCGTTCGTGGGCATCAGAATTGTCTTATCACAATGAACATTTTGGTGCAACGTCGTATATATCATGTCTGTTTAACCAATTGCCATCCCAAACAACCTCTGGTTCTTCAGCCTTCTTTAAGTTTGAAGAGCATATTCCTATCAACATCCTTATAACCGTTCACTATTTTAAACACTTCTATTTGGTCTCCTCTTAGTCGCCTGGTCTCTAATGTTGTAATAAGCGGCTTTCATAACTAAGGTCTCTTAATTCTGGAATCAGTTTACTTGCTCCTCGTTGTATTCTTTCTAGCTTGTCTAGCTTGTCCTTCTTACGATACGGCCTCCATGCTTGTATACAATATTATAAATGTGGTATAACTATTGCTTTGTGCAAGGGTACAATTAGCTGTTTCTGCTTATACGTGATAGTTCTCCTAACTAGCCCTAGAATTTGATTTCCTTTCGAAGCAGCAATCCCACATTGCCCTGAATCTTCCATGTCAGCACTAAATGTTACACCTAAATACTTTTCTTGTGTGGTTCTACCTTGTACAGCGTCCCCCGTTTTATATTCTTCGTCCATGTTTCTATGTCCTATGTGTATGCATTTACATTTCCCAAAATTGAATAACATTTGACATTTGTTCTAACCATTTAACTAATGTATCTAGATCATCCTGTAAACTTTGTTTATCTGTAACATTAGTAAACTTTCTGAATACTTTAGTGTCATCTGCAAAGTTCAGTACTTTGCTAGATATGTCATCTTCCAAATCATTTATATATATATATATTAAAAGCAGTATAGGGCCTAATACTGATCCCTGTGGTACCCCGCTCAAAACAGATTTCCAGTTTGAAATCTCACCATCTACTATTACTCTCTGTCTTCTGTGTGTAAGCCACTTTTCTATCCAGTTGATTACATCATTACCTATGCCGTGGGCTTTTAGTGTAAGTAACAATCTTTAATGTGGCACTTTATCGAAAGCTTTCTGAAAATCTAAATAGACAACATCCACTGGTGACCCGTCATCTTTCCACTTTGTAATTTCTTCCAAAAAACAAGAGATTGGTTAGACATGACCTTGCTTTTAGGAACCCATGTTGATATGTATTTATTAATTTATGTTTTACAAGGAATTCCACCATGTGGTCTCAAATTAATATTTCGAGTAATTTACATACAACTGATGTTAAACTCACTGGCCTGTAATTGTCTGGTTTGTTCCTCGATCCTTAATAAAATAGCGGTGTAATGTTTGTTTCTTTCCATTCCTACTTCTAATGACAAGTTAAACACTTTTGCTAATGGTGTACTAATTTGTTCGACAATTTTCTTAAGCAATTTTGGTGATATCCCAACAACTCCAGGTGATTTATTATCTTTCATCTTCTTAATTTTCTTTTCTATCATTTGAGGAGGTACAAATAACTGCCCCAAATGCTCTGATTTATCGCCCTCTAATTTAGTAAATGGAACTGGAAGTGAGCTGATATCTTCTGTGGTAAAAACTGAGCTGAAATACATGATTTTAACCATGTTGATCTCTTATATTGGTTTGCGTCATTATTCGTGTATGTTAATATTTAATTTAAATTATATATTAGTCCTATTTCGGACTTACAGATACACAGCCACACCTTTGTCAAGAAAATAACGTAATCCCTCTTTCTTTCCGAATCCTAAATCTTAATAGTATAAAATAAAAACTACTTCAAGGCGAACCAACAGCTTCATAATTCTTTGTTGCCCGCCATTGACTTCTACCTCGCGCCTGCTGTCTGCGAACCTACCTTGTTCCCCGGGCGGCCAACACTCGAGACCGCCACAGATGCGGCGACGACAGCACTTCTCTGTTCCCGGACATTCCCCGTCGTGGCGGCACATGTTGCCAGGACCTGGTCTCGGACACAGTGGGTTAGGCCGGGGCAGTACGAGCTTCGGACATTTTCCGGGTTTCGTTACTGCACAGTGAAACACAACGTGAAATACTTTACGAGAACTACGAGAAACAACATGATATAATTCATGATAGCTAGAAGAATGTTCCTATAAAGTCGCTGTTAAAACAGTGCCAGTTCCTAAACAGCTACTGAGTAGTATTTTTTAAAAGGTCAAATAGGTCAAATAACAATGAACTAAGTTTACAAAGATATTTAAATATATTTATTAAAAAAAGATGAATCCGGACTTTTTATGTCAATGCTTAAAACGTGCGCAGTTACAATTGATTATCCTAAGTAATTTGGTTCAGCACCTCAAATATAGTAACTAGTAAATGTAAAGTATTCGCGTACATTTATATAATGTGTATACCCGTCTGTTATCAAATTCACAAGGCGGTCTTTCACTCATTTAATCCGTACTAGTCTCGACCATTTCCTCGTTACGTGAACTTACACATTATTAATGTCACACAACATCATTATTAGCTATATCTTGTCTCCATCTAGTGCTTGTCTATAGTATCTGCATGGTTCCATGTATACCTTTTTTTACATATTATTGTTGTATCGATTTATACAATACGGCTCGTTATATTAACTTTGTCGCACTCTCTTTTTACTTGCAATTATCTGGTAAGCTTACAATAAAGCCCCGGTGACTACGTTGCACCAAATACGTTTATTCAAATTATTTTTTAGTTTACACAATACGTGTACTTTACTCCAAAACTGTATCATAGATTACACGAGATACGTTTCCTGTATGGAAATCCTTTAACTAAATGTTTGTTATATGCTTAGAATGTATGCACATACTTGTTCACACAGTTCCATTAGTGTGTCGATTGTCTGGTTTTGCAACACGACGGCTGATTCATACTACATGTTCTTTTTATTCTTGTTTTTGAAATCATATATGAACTTAGTGGGTTTGTCGCTATAGGTTTAATTCACTTTCTGTTTCTTGGTTACATCAATTGTAAAAAAATTCGTACCTTCTCGGAGAAACATTAGCGTTTCACGGGCAAACGGTAGTTTATATAATTTTATTATTATTTCTCTCAAACCTTCCTCCTCTAAGCTATTATGCTGACACGTGTCCTTTTTTGTCAGCGATGTCACCAATGTCACTAATGAACTTGATGCATCCGGCACCGTCTGTATAGTCACCCGATGTACTTGAATTTTTTTAATCTTAACTAATCCTTCAGTGACTACAATAACGTTACCAGCTGCCTGGAATACTTATATATCCTAAACATTGAATGCATTCCAATATTTATCTGCAGCCTACGTGTACATTGCCTCGACAATTTCCCGTTATTTTTGTACAGTTTCGCACAGTTGATTTTCAAAGAGTTGATACCCAATGTCTGTTTTGCTGTTTTATTATCCATTCTGGGCCCCACCATTCAGATGTTTCCATCTTACTTTTGTACATTGATCAACCTTACCGTCGTTTTCTTTCCTCGATGTCAGCTCCCTATATAACTGCCTACGCTGAACAATCTGCATCCCGCCATACCCCGAGCCACATTAAACAAGAAAACTTAAATGGGAACCCACGGAACACAACTTGCAACAAAGTGTGGATCTATCACCACATCACATTTCGATGTGATTACTGTGATGTTGATGTGATTCGCCTTTGGTTGCACAAGGCATACTTCCCGAAGAGCGAAACAGGAAAACTTGAAGTTGACGTTCACCAAGACGTGTCTGCATCGTCACGAACACATGGTCACGAACACATGCACCGCTTCCTTGTAGACGTTTCACGCACCGAGTTTCACACACGAAAGTTTTTCACACGAAGTATCACACCACACGAAGTATCACACGCGACAACAATTAAGATAGAGTAGCTCAGGATATCCCATAATCCTTTAGACATGCGTCGTCAGACTTTCCAATTTATGGCCTGTTTTCAATCATAGTTTGTTTAACATATCAATGCCGAAAAAACACGAATGACATACATTTTTCAAAAATGTCTTGGAACTATATATATATATATATATATATATATATATATATATATATATATATATATATATATATATATATATATATATATAATCATACATATACATGGATATGGCACACTTTGTCATGGACACTCGATCCTTCTGTCAATAGTTTGTCGCCAATTGATTGTTACGGTGTCCACCAGAGGCGACATGGATCATTTCGGGTATCGAACTACCTGGTAAATTGGTACACACGTGACTAAACTGTTTCTAGGAAAGTTAGTGTTCAAGTCAGAAACGGCTCCTTGCTCCGCATGTATACTTTTCTTTCCTGTCATTAATAGTTGTATTAATGTAGTTAGGATAAGCGTTGGTTATACCGAAGCGAAGCAGCCTTTTAATGTTACGATGTTATTATGCAATGTAGGTTGGAAATGTATGAGACAACATTGATAAATTTACATAAATAATATACATATCTGACACACTTGTAATAAATGTTTTCGATAAAAAAGGAGTTAACAGCAGGATCTTAGCATAAGTTGGTATACACTGTGTTCATTGTTTTGTTTGAACAGTGTTCTCCGTATTCGCTAGGTGGCAGACATATTTTTGGGTCATGCGTGCTTAGTAGAAAATGCATAGTTAGCAAATAAATTATGATCAATGCTAAATTAAATCCAAACTAACCCAGCCTAAATTGTTCTTTTGAACACAAAAAAGCAGCGTTATTCATGGCTAACTTATCAATAAAATTATCAAATCTCTAGAGACAACAAGGTTAAGAGGAGATCAGATTGAAATTTTAAAGATATTAATGGGTATCAAAATATTGATAGAAATATGTTTTTCTCACTCAAGAAAGATAGCAGAACTAGAGGAAATGAGGTAGAATTTGTAAAGGGTCAGTGTAGGTTGGATATCAATAAGTACTCGTTCTAACAGAGGATAGTCAATGAATGGAACAAATTATCTACGGATTGCGTGACTGCTAGCAACGTGAATATGTTTAAAAACAAGGTTGACACATATCTCAGGAGGACACGTTTCTTTGGCTTGTATGGCAAATCTTGTTTGATCTTGCTAAATCTATCATATCCTTAACTCCAGATAAAATTACCATTTACATTATCCTCCCCTCTCATTATTATTCGACTTTGGAACTCCCTCCATCAACACATTGTTGCTCTAAACAGTCTGCGAGAGAAGAGGAACGCGTTGATGAATCGGTGTACGTGAGGCAGGTGTCGCCGCAATGATGTCAGTTTTACGTGATCACATAACAACCATGTCACGTGGGCTTTGATTGATTAATTGCGTAAACATTACGTCATTCCGGCGTTCTAACGAACACAGTTTTAACGAATAAATACTCGTAAATAATGCTTTCTTTATTTATCATCGAAATTCGAGATTTGTGGAATTTCCACACCGTCACAACAACTCAACCCCCACCTTCAAAATTGCAATTTCAACAACACACAAAGCCACCACCAAACAGCGTTTGCTTTAAATGTTTAATGTTAATGACACACACCAAACCACCGACACACAGGGCCGTGTTATCATAATAAAGACGGCCAAACTCGCAGGAGCAGCCGATCAGCAGCAGAAAGGCTTTGTTGAATTAAAATTAGTAAAGTCCGTTGAAATTACGGTGACGAACCGGGGAATACTGGGTCGCGGCACACCCGGCCGCACAGTGATGGTGCACGGCAACACTTCTTCTTGCCCGGACAGTCAGTGTCGTCCCTGCATCGCGGCGGGCACTTCACGGCGACGAGACCCGCCAGAGGGCGTATGGGTGCGAGTGGACAGCGGCCTGGCTTATTTGCTAGAGAAAGCAGACAATTCCGCGGTTATACAGAAATGTTGACAATCTGTCCACTTTTATTAAAACTCAAAGGACCTTAGGGCCTACACATGTGGTTAAACGTAATGTATATACAGTAGCTATGGTAATTGAATAATTAAATTAGTTTTAATTACATAACAAAGTAAGTGAACGGGCCGCAAATACCGCTTCTAAAACTATATGACAATATTACTACACACTTTCAGCTCATCATAAGAATTTGCATTCGTAACATTTTATTTTAACGAGAAACAGAAGTCATGATATTGGTGCTATGCACTTAAAAGAGATGATAAAAACCAAACATGTGCAACTAAAATCAAGAATATGACGACATATTAACCCGCACGACCGATAAGTGACAATCGGGTAACATTGACTACACATGACGTATTAAATGAGGCCGGTATACACAGAACCAACGTAAAATTAACTTTTGTTTCCATTTAAATAGCAGAGCCTGCGTCGTTTCGGACGGTCGCAAAATGTTATGCATAAATAAGAACACAATTTGAAATACACAAAACTCAATTTATTTTGTAATGTGAAAAGTGCAAAGACAAGTATTATGGTTGATTACGTTTTTATTGTCTCCGAAATGTATCATTTGGAAAACTGCTGCTTTAGTTCTGGGGTTTAAACTCACTCCCGTTAGTGGTAGGTCACCAGGAAATGAAATAGCGTTCGCCTTCACATGAAGACTTATCTTTTCAACCTCGCAAATCCTCCTTGGTTCCTCGTTGTGTTTATCTGATGACAACTTTAGCATGTTATGTCGATTTGGTTTTGACGCACTTCGGGTTCCAGAGAATTTCGATACAATAGAAATTGTGTTGCATGTATGTCTGCATGCGTACCTTGTGCAGGAGGTCCGCACACCATTTGACCACACCAGACTCTACGACAGCACTTCTCCTTGCCCGGGCACTCGCTGTCATCGCGGCAGATGCCGGGGAGAGGATCGCACGGGCGGAGCGGCAGCGGGATCTCGTACTTCGGACACTTGCCGGGCTTCCGCACTGCTCAGAGAAAGTACTCGAGTCACAACACTGCACGCAGCACAACCAACAAAACAGGCTTATATATGGTGCTGTTGCTAACACTTGTCAATGCTTCTTGGTGAGATCTCCGACATTATTTGTGGTTTCTAGTATATCAAGAACTGGACGATTAAGACAACTGGGTAGTGCGACTGCAAAAAAATATGTAACGTTAAACTATCCACTCAGTTTGCCAAAATAAGAATCATTAAATACGAAACAAATTCTAATAAGACGTATATACACATAGTCAATAATAGTGGTTACAAAGAATGAATGTATGACATTATAAATCAAACACATGTTTTTTACACGTGTCCTCAGATACATTACGATGGTTTCTCAGTAGGCACCATAATCAGAAAACTGTTCCTCGTTAAAACACATTGTACGCTCTTTATTTCAGAAACGAGATATAATGATACTTCGAACCATACGCTAATCGGCGTCGTGAATGAAGACATTGTAGCCAGCGTGATGCCAAGGCATAACGCCAAGGCGTAACGCGCCACAAGGGGGCGAAACAAATCAAAAACTTGACTTTGCTTTTTGGGTTATGTACGAGCATACCTGGTACTGGGCGTGTGCACACGAGACCTCCGCAGACGGTTGTTCGGCAACATTTCATCGCACCGGGACAGTCTCCGGCGTTGTTGCATCGGTTGACTGGCTTTATGCACTTCACCATAGAGAAGGGGATGGGGAGCTTTGGGCATTTCCCAGGTTTCGAACTGCTTAGCCCCTATTGTTTTGGTGCGCTGCCGAGCTTGTATTTTATTATTTTATATTATTATTATTATTATTATTATTCTGACAACATGCAGCATTTACATTTTTTAATCACGAAGACATTTACCGGACAAGACGAACTAATGTTTCAAGGAAAGCAGCAAAGTGAAATATTCCCCCAACTGCCCGACACACCGTGGACGTACCTGGAGCCGGGGGCCCGCACTCAAAGCCGCCACAGATGCGTCTACGGCAACACTTCTCGTACCCAGGGCAGTCGGCGTCGTCCTTGCACTTGGGGATAGGGATCGGGCACAGGGGGCGAGGGAAGGGAATCACGAGCTTCGGACATTGGCCGGGTTTAGGAACTGCAAGATTAAACACGTCAATTGTGCTTGATAATAATATATACGTTCAATATTTAGTATTGTATTTCAAAGAAGCCAGATTTTACGATGTCACTTATATGAGATTCAGATGATCGGTTTTTCCATGATGTCTGATTCGTGCGTTGTATGATTCGTTCAATGTATGATTCGTGCGATGTATGATTCGTTGGATGCAGCAGGCATCACTAGCAAACTTGTTTCCAATTAAAACACTTCTACTTAATTTCGAACAACAAAACATGACGATACTTCGTGTAATGCGCTAAATCAGCGTCATGAGTGCCAGAAGTTCAGCGTATCAGGAGTCTTCCAAGGGAAGTTGAACATTTTAATGGTGTTTGCTTAAATTGATAGATCTGCTGCTGGCAAGGTGAAAAGTGATATGAGCAACTGAGTAGACTAGACGCTTCATTTTGCTTGTTGATTTTGGTCATCTACGTGCGTACCTGGTACAGGGCGTGTGCACACGAGACCTCCGCAGACGGTTGTTCGGCAACATTTCATCGCACCGGGACAGTCTCCGTCGTTGTTACAATGGTCTACTGGCTTCATGCACCTCACGAGAGGGGAGATGGCGGGGATCTTAGGGCATTTCCCAGGTTTCTTCACTGCACGAGAGAAACCAATTATGTTTCACCAAATTACTACTACTACTACTATTACTACTACAACAAATAATAATAGTAATATGATGATGATGACGATATTATTATTTTTACTACTATTATTAACGTTAATAATAACACTTCTGTAGCGGCTAAATCCTCGGAACCCGAGAACCCGAAACCGACACACTGTGGACGAACCTGGAGCCGGAGGCCCGCACTCAAAGCCACCACAGATGCGTCTACGACAACACTTCTCCTTCCCCGGGCAGTCGGCGTCGTCCTTGCACTTCGGGGGAGGGATCGGGCACAGGGGACGAGGGAAGGGGATCACGAACTTCGGGCACTGGCCGGGTTTCGGAACTGCACGATAAAACACGTCAATTATATTTCATTACAATATGCAAAATCACTGTATTGTTATATTCCAAGGCCCGTAGTCACCCAGGGTGTCGCACTTTGTGATGTCACTTTAGACGCCACATTGTTGCATTATGTATGTTTCGTGCGATTAGTGCGATATAAATGCGTTAAACTATCGTATGTATGTATTGATTAATAATTGATTGAATGTCACGAATTGTCATGTTTTGTTAAGGCATTCTGTAAAATTTAATTCTTCAAAGTTGTTCAACCTCTTCTTTTAATATCTCCAAAACGGTTTGGTTTACCTCAGTATGACTTTCGACAACTCCTCAAGTTGGCCTTATTAATTATATGTCATAAAGAATTATATGTGATAAAGAAATGTTTCAACACGAAAGTGAACAATCCTGGGAAATGCTCATTAATTACATGTTGAAAGGATCTGCTGACTAATTTACACATTCAGTATATTGTGAATCACAAAGTTAGATATATTTCAGGAAACCAAACAATCATAATGCACCATCTGCTCTGTGATTGTTTAACGGCGGCGTATTTCGATCCGAGTGACACAAGGAAGAGCCAAGCCCCGGATTAATACCATTTGCCACTCACAAGCTCGAGGCCCTTGTCTGTGGTATTAATACATTCATTCCATTCAGTCCTCTTCGTGCCTCAAGTTTGCGGCCTGTCACAGATTAGTCCGCATGCCTTCTTCTCTTTTTCCATGGTTCTTCGCCAGGTTTACTTGGGACGACCTCTTTTTCGCTTCACATCCTGTGTCCAGCCTAGGGCTATTCTGGCCAGTGCATATCGAGGAATTCGATACAAGTACCCCAGCCATATACATTTTCTCTTCTTCACAGTTTGGGTAAGAGATTTTGCATTTGTCCCCGGGTGCAGTACTTCATTTAAAATTAATCTAGGCAAACACTTGTTCTGAAGGTATGTATTTTATGGGCTATTCTACTTGTTAGTTTCCAGCACTCCGCCCCATACATTAAAACACCGAGGACATTGTTGTTAAAGTTTCTGAGTTTAGTGTTGGTTCCCACTTGTTTTGACTTCCAGATGTTCTTCAGCATGACAAAGGACTGGTTGGCTTTCGTGATCCTGGAGTTGACCTCTTTCTCTCTCTCTCTCTCTCTCTCTCTCTCTCTCTCTCTCTCTCTCTCTCTCTCTCTCTCTCTATCACTCTCTCTCTCTCTCTCTCTCTCTCTATATATATATATATATATATATATATATATATATATATATATATATATATATATATATATATATATATATATATATATATATATATATATATATATATATATATATATATTGTAAGGAGGACGCCGATTGTTCCATCACACAGAAGTGCTGCGAGGGCCCGAGGCCGTGTGTTAAGACATGTCAGAACTCCGTCTACACAGGTTCGTTGTCTTGATGACAATTATTAATCCTGACTGTTCTGTTATCAACACAAACAACACACACACACACACACACACACACACACACACACACACACACACACACACACACACACACACACACACACACACACACACACACACACACACACACACACTTTGTGCAATACGGCTCGTTCTGTAAACTTTGTACAATACGGCTCGTTCTATTAACTTTGTACAATACGGCTCGTTCTGTTAACTTTGTACAATACGCCTCGTTCTGTTAACTTTGAACAGTACGGCTCGTTCTGTTAACTTTGTACAATACGGCTCCTTCTGTTAACTTTGTACAATACGTCTCGTTCTATTAACTTTGTACAATACGGCTCGTTCTATTAACTTTGTACAATACGGCTCGTTCTATTAACTTTGCCGCATTCTCTTTTTACTTGCAATTCTCGGGTAAGCTTAGAGTAAATCCCCGGTAAATACGTTGCACCAAATACTTTTATTGTAATCCGCTTCTTTCACTTCCAGTTATTTTCCACTTTACGTAATACGTGTGTTTTACTCCATAAAACGATATCATAGATTACACGAGATACGTTTCCTGTATGGAAATCCTTTAACTAAATGTTTGCTATATGCCTAGAATGTATGTACATACTTGTTCACACAGTTCCATTAGTGTGTCGATTGTCTGGTTTTGCAACATGACGGCTGATTCATACATGTTCTTTTTATTCTTGTTTTAGAAAAATATATTTGCACTTAGTGGGTTTGTCTCTATAGGTTTAATTCACTTTCTGTTCCTTGGTTTCAACAATTGTACAAAAAGTCGTACCTTCTCGGAGAACCATTTTTTGTCTCCAATGTCACCAATGTCACCAATGAACTTGATGCATCCGGCACCGTCTGTATAGTCACCCGATGTACTTAAATTTTTTTAATCTTAATTAATCCTTCAGTGATTACAAAAGACTTTACCAGCTGCCTGGAGTACTTATAATTCCTAAACAGTGAGTGCATTCCAACTTTTATCTCCACCCTACGTGAACATTGCCTCGGCAATCCCTCAATTTCTCGTTATTTTTGTTTCGTTTTATGTAATTTTTTATTGTTGCCTTTCGCATAGTTGATACGCCCTCCCCTTTCAAAGAGTTGATACCCAATGTCTGTTTTGCTGTTTTTATTATCCATTCTGGGCCCCACCATTCAGAGGTTTTCATCTTACTTTTGTACATTGATCAACCTTACCGTCGTTTTCTTTCCTCGATGTCAGCTCCCTATATAACTGCCTACGCTGAACAATCTGCATCCCGCCATACCCCGAGCCACATCTTGCAGGACTAAACAAGAAAACTTAAATGGGAACCCACGGAACACAACTTGCAACAAAGTGTGGATCTATATATCATCAAACCACCATCACATTTTGATGTGATTAGTGTGATTTTGAGGTGATTCGCCTTCGATTGCACAAGGCATACTTCACGAAGAGCGAAACAGGAAACCTTGAAATTAACGTGAAAACGGCAGGTAAAGCCCACCAGGCATTTAATATGCGGCAATT
Organism: Lamellibrachia columna; assembly: GCA_963662155.1. Lineage (NCBI taxonomy): Eukaryota > Metazoa > Annelida > Polychaeta > Sabellida > Siboglinidae > Lamellibrachia > Lamellibrachia columna. Next base: position 16,565,714 of record OY759262.1, on the reverse strand, counting down.
GCAGCAACTGGGTGGATTTCGTCAAGTCCGGGTGTGAGAAGTCCTGGGCTGAGGTTCAGGTGGATAGTTTTAGTTTTAAGTGTAGGGGGTGTGTGAAGATGAAGGAACTTGAGGTGGTGTCGGAACAGCTGAGGCTGCTCGTGTGGCAGTGGTGGGAATGGAACAGGTAGGTTGTGCCAGTGGTTCCGGTGGGGGGGGGGACAGTAGATGATAAATTGGGAGAAGACAATGAAAGAGATGTTAGGGAGAGCTCACCTCAGTCTGGGAGAAGGCTGAAACGAGGTAAGGTCGTAGGGAGACAGGACTTAAGGAGACGAGACGTAAGAAGACAGGACGAAAAGAGCTAGGTAGGAAAGATAGATAGCACAAAAATACAAAATGCTATAAAGGAAGTTAGTAAAGGGGAATATATCATAAAGGGAGATTTTAACCATGGACACATACAATGGAAATCTCTAGAGAGTACACGGGGTGAGGACCAACAATTTCTATTTTTAATTCAGGGTAGCTTCCTTACTCATCACGTGCTAGAACCAACCAGGGGAGATAATGCAATAGATATAGTTTTTTCATCACAAAAAGAATTAGTGGACAATGTAAAAATGCATGAACCATTGGGTATCAATGACCATAGTCAAATACATTTTGACATCAATGTAAAATCAGAAAATAAAAATAAAAACGTGCAGGAGAAACTTCCACAAAGGTAACTAGAAAGATATGAGAAAATACTGCAAAGCTAGATTGGAATAACATGCTGATGAATAAGACCACAATTGAATGTTGGGATATTCTAAAATATGAAATTGAGGGTATCATCGATAAATTTGTTCCTTTGAACAAATAAGGGAAATATTCTAGGAAGAAACACTTGTCAAAAGAAGCTATTAGAAAAATAGTGTTCAAGCAAACTCTATGGACGGTTTGTAGGCGTACTAGAAAGGAAAAAGACTATGCAAATTACTGAGAGGCATTTAATGCAGCTACAACTGAAATTAGACGATCTCAAAGAAGCTATGAGTAAAAACTAGCATGTAACATGAAAAATGTCAACAAGAATTTTTATGCATATGTCAGGAGAAAACAAAACGTAAAAGACAAGGTCGGACCTCTAGAAGACAGTGCTAGATATATAATATCACAGGGGTTTTTAATGGCGGAAGACCTAAATGGTTACTTCAGTTCAATGTTTACCAGTGAGGATATTAGTTCATTACCAATTCCAGATGCTACATTCTAGGGGGCTAAATCTGACTATTTAGGACAGTTGATTGTAATTCCAGAAATGGTAGCTAAGAAAATAAAGGCAATAGAGGATAACAAATCACCGGGAGTTGATGGAATTCCTCCAAAACTACTAATAGAAACAGTAGAAAAAAATCAGTATACCACTTGCAAGAGTTTTCAACTTGTCATTAAAAGAGGGAGTTGTTCCTTTTGAATGGAAAGAAGCAAACATCATACCATCATTGTAAAACGGCTCGAGAAATAATTAAGATAATTACAAACCAGTGAGTTCAACGTCAGTGGTTTGTTTATTGGAAAGGTTAATTAAAAACTATATCGTGGACTTCCTTGTTAGACATAAATGATTAAATTCATCTCAACATGGATTCCTAAAAGCGAGGTCATGTTTAACACATATATTATGTTTGTGGAAGAAATCACTATGTGGATAGATGAGGGATCGCCAGTAGATATTATCTATTTAGATTTTCAGAAAGCTTTAGAGAAAGTGCCACATCAAAGATTACTACTTAAATTAAAAGTCCATGGTATCGGGGATGGGATAATTGACTGAAAAGAACAATAGATGACTGACAGAAGACAGCGTGTTGTAGTAGATAAAGAAGTTTCAAACTGCAAATCAGTTTTGAGTGGGGTACCTCAAGGATCAGTATTAGGACCTATATTATTCTTAATATATATCAATGATTTGGACGACAGTGTAACAAGTAACGTATTCAAATTTGCGGATGACACAAAAGTGTTTAGAAAGATTAACAATGATGGTGATAAACAACATTTACAAAACGATCTACACAGATTAGTGAAATGGTCTGAGAAGTGGCACATGTTGTTCAATTTTGGGAAATGTAAATGCCTACATACAGGATATAAGAACTTGGATGCAAAATATACAATGGGAGATACTGTTCTGGGTACTGCTATAAAAGAAAAGGACTTAGGAATAAAAATAAGTGCTGATTTGTAAGTTTCATAACAGTGCGGTATTGCAGCTTCGAAGGGTAATCAAATTATTGGGTTGATTAGGAGAAACATAACAAACATGGAAAAAGCTAATTATACCTCTGTATGAAGTAATAGTTAGACCTCATTTAGAATACTGTATATAAGCGTGGATACCATATCTTAAGAAGGATATATATGCGCTTGAGCGCTTATAGAGGAGAGCAATTAAAATTATTCCAGAACTGAGTGACCTTAGTTATGAAGAACGCCTGAAAAAATGTGGATTAACAACTATAGAGACAAAGAGGTCAAGAGGAGATCAGACTGGAGTTTTTAAGATATTGAATGGGTATGAAAATATTAATATAAGTATGTTTTTCGCATGCCTACGTCTTGTGTCATTAATAACAATCTCCCTTCGAAATCTGATGACTTGTTCATAATAAAGTGGCGTGGAGCTTGAGCTAGTTTATGTAAATATCAGTCATAACTGGAAACATGTATCAGCGAAAAAAATAGCATTCCATTTATTTAATACCGTATTAATAATAGGCATGGAATGCCGAAAAGCCCTTACAATCACGTTACGATTGTCTACAAGTTCCATAGTAGGAACGTAATGACAAAGTGGATTAACCATGCACATACATGTACAAACATAAAGGCTGGGGTACTCGATCCCCCCCAGCCAAACATGATCAATAAAAAAGAAAGTGGGCTAACCACCCAAACATTCATAAAACATAAAGGCTGGGGTATTCGATCCCCCCAGCCAAACATGATAAATGAAAAAAGTGGGCTAACCAACCAAACATTCATAAAACAATCCATAATGGAAATTATGGTAACACAACACAAATTATAAAGGTGTCACATATATATACATTAGTCAACCAATAACTACTAACACATCACACCGAGAGGTAGGGCCACACAAAATGTACTCGTAAAAAGTACCCGCACTAAAAACCCTGCGTACACTACTGAAAACTCACCGGAGGGAAAAGCGTCAATGCAAAACCTCGTGTACCAAACTAAACAGTAAAACAAGCGTCAAAATATAAAAACCTGTGTGAACTACCTCTCTGTATTCAGTGTTTCACAGTGTATCTACACATAATGCACGACCTGATTTATTAGATAACATTGGGTGACAACTGTTTATGCAATATTAGGGAGGGTGGGTTGGATTTTCAAACAGAGCGGAAATGGACATTGCTTACTGTGCGATACAGCAACTGAATTTGAAATACCTCTCGTCCAGCACAAAGCCACTACCGATCAATCACCTGCTATAGCGGGCCATCGGGAAGTTCGGTGGGAAGTCGCCGCAATGACGTCAGTTTTACGTGATCTCGTAACAATCATGTCACGTGGGCTTTGATTGTTTAATTTAATTTTGAGTGTAGGGGATGTACGAAGATGAAGGAACTAGAGGTGGAGTTGGAAGAGCTGAGGCTGCTCGTTGTGGCAATGGTGGGAAGGGAACAGGGGGGTTGTGCCAGTAGTTCCGGTGGGGGAACAGTAGATGATAAAGTGGGGAAAGACACAAGAGATGTTAGGGAGAGCTCACCGCAGCCTAGGAGGAAGCTGAGAGGAGGGAAGGTGACAGGTCGTAGGGAGACAGGACGTAAGGAGACGGGAAGGAAAGGAACGGGAGGGAAGACAACTGGAGCGAAGGAGAGGGGAGTAGGGGAGACAGGAGGGAAGGAGAAGGGAGTGGGGGAGACAGGAGGGAAGGAGAAGGGAGTGGGGGAGACGGGAGGGAAAACAACCGGAGTGAAGGAGAGGGAAGTGGGAGAGACAAGAGCAAAGGAGTGGGAAGTGGGGGAGACAGGAGCGAAGGAGACAGGAGGGAAGGGGTCAGGACAGAATGTGATGGAGGGGATCGAACGGAAGAGTTATTCTGCAGCAGTGATAGAGGGGGTGAGGAAGAGAGCGAGGGTGTTTGTGGGGGATTCGATAGTTAGGAAGACCGACAGAGTCTTAAACAAGGGAGATGATGTGGTGGTCTGCTTGCCTGGAGCCAAAATAGAGGCGATAACTGAGAGGGTAAAAAACATCGTAGGCTCGGGTAAGGGTGGATCTGTTTTAGTACACGTAGGGACAAATAACGTAGAGAGGGAGGGTACATCTGCCATAGTTAGGAAATATAGGCAGTTGGTCAGAACACTAAAACAGACGCGGGTTGAGCAGGTAATACTGTCAGGGATTTTACCTGTAATGGGCAGGAGGAGTCACAAATATCGAAATTGTCGGGGGATGGCAATTAACATGTTAGTCCAGAAGTTATGTAGGGAAGAGGAAGTTGGATTTGTGGATTTATGGGGAAGTTTTGTTGGGAGGGCTGATATGTACATGAAGGATGGGCTTCATTTAAGTGGAAAGGGGGCGGCAGTATTCGCGGACAAACTTTCAGCAGCAGTAGATAGTGACTTGGGTACAATGACAAATATTTTTGGAAGTAAACATTCTTTAAACTAGAAGTGCAGGGGGGTTACCTAGAGGTGTCTCAAGCAGAACAAGAGGCCACTAGCACAGATAAACCAATATCAAATCATCCGAAAAACATCTCTGAAAAAGGTTATAGATGCGTATGTTTAAATGCAAGGAGCATATTAAATAAGAAAAACGAATTAAACATTATGGTAGAAGATGTTGACCCTCACATAATTGGTATAACTGAATCATGGGCCAACATAGATATAACAGATGCTGAATTAGGACTGACAGGATATGTAATGTTTAGGAAAGATCGAATAGGAAGAAGGGGCGGGGGAGTTATTTTATATGTTAAAGAATCTATTCAGGCTTATGAAATAAAACTAGAAAGGGAAGCAGATTGCGATGAAGCTGTTTGGTGCAAAATTGTTTCAGGAAATTCAAAATTAACTATTGGATTAGTTTACCGAAGTCCAAACATAAACGAAGAGGACAACACAAAAATAAAAACGCTATAAAGGAAGTTAGTAAAGGGGAATGTATCATAATGGGAGATTTTAACCATGGACACATACAATGGAATTCTCTAGAGAGTACGGGGATTGAGGACCAACAATTTCTATTTTTAATCCAGGATAGCTTTCTTACTCAGCACGTACTAGAACCAACCAGGGGAGAAAATGTATTAGATATAGTTTTGTCATCACAAAAAGAATTAGTGGACAATGTAAAAATATTTGAACCATTGGGTAATAGTGACCATAATCAAATACATTTTGACATCAATGTAAAATCAGAAAGTAAAAGTAAGAAAACGTACAAGAGAAACTTCCACAAAGGTAACTACAAATATATGAGAAAATACTTAGCAAAGCTAGATTGGAATAACATGCTGATGAATAAGACCGCAATTGAATGTTGGAATATTCTAAAATATGAAATAGAGAGTATCATCGATAAATTTGTTCCCTTCCAAAAACAAGGAAAACGGTGTAGAAAGAAACACTTGTCAAAAGAGGCTATTAGAAAAATAATGCTAAAGCAAACTATGTGGAGGGTTTATAGGCGTACCAGAAAGGACGAAGACTACGCAAAATACAAAGAGGCACTTAATGCAGCTACAACTGAAATCAGACAATCTAAAAGAAGCTATGAGCAAAAACTAGCATGTAACATAAAAAATGACAGCAAGAGTTTTTATGCATATGTCAGGAGTAAACAAAACGTACAAGACAAGGTTGGACCTCTAGAAGACAGTGCTGGAAATATAATATCACAGGGGTTTTTAATGGCGGAAGACCTAAATGGTTACTTCAGTTCAGTGTTTACCAAAGTAGATATTAGTTCATTACCAGTTGCTGATGCAAAATTTCAGGGGGCTAAATCTGACTATTTAGGTCCGTTAGTTGTAACTCCAGAATTGGTAGCTAAGAAAATAAAGGCAATGAAGGATAACAAATCACCGGGATTGGATGGGATTCCTCCAAAATTACTAATGGAAACAGTAGAACAAATCAGTATACCACTTGCAAGAGTATTCAACTTGTCATTAAAAGAGGGAGTTGTTCCGTTTGAATGGAAAGAAGCAAACATCATACCATTATTTAAAAAGGGTTCGAGAAATAAGTCAGAGAATTACAGACCAGTGAGTTTAACGTCAGTAATTTGTAAATTATTAGAAAGGTTAATTAAAGACCATATGGTGGAATTCCTCGTTAAGCATAAATTATTAAATTCATCTCAACATGGATTCCTTAAAGCGAGGTCATGCTTAACAAATATGTTATGTTTTTTGGAAGAAATCACTAAGTGGATAGACGTGGGATAGCCAGTAGATATTATCTACTTAGATTTTCAGAAAGCTTTTGACAAAGTGCCACATCAAAGATTACTACTTAAATTAAAAACCCATGGTATCGGGGATAGCATAACTGACTGGATAGAACAATGGCTGACTGACAGAAGACAACGAGTTGTAGTAGATGGAGAAGTTTCAAATTGGAAATCGGTTTTGAGTGGGGTACCTCAAGGATCAGTATTAGGACCTATATTATTCTTAATTCATATCAATGACTTGGACGACAGTATAACAAGTAACGTACTGAAATTTGCGGATGACACAAAACTGTTTAGAAAGGTTAATACTGATGGTGATAAACAACATTTACAAAACGATCTAGACAGATTAGTGAAATGGTCTGAGAAATGGCAGATGTTGTTCAATTTTGGGAAATGTAAATGCCTACATACAGGACATAAGAACTTGAATGTAAACTATAAAATGGAAGATACTGTTCTGGGTACTACTGTAAAAGAAAAGGACTTAGGAGTTACAATAAGCGCTGATAAGAAAGTTTCAGAGCAGTGTGGTATTGCAGCTTCAAAGGGTAATCAAATTCTTGGATTGATTAGAAGAAACATAACATACAAGGGAAAAAAGTTAATTATACCTCTTTATAAAGCAATAGTTAGACCTCATTTAGAATACTGTATACAAGCATGGAGACCATATCGTAAGAAGGATATAGATACGCTTGAACGCATACAAAGGAGAGCAACTAAAATGATTCCTGAACTGAGAGACCTTAGTTATGAAGAACGCCTGAAAGAATGTGGTTTAACAACTCTAGAGACAAGGAGGTTAAGAGGAGATCAGATTGAAGTTTTTAAGATATTGAATGGGTATGAAAATATTGATAGAAATATGTTTTTCTCACTCAAGAAGGATAGCAGAACTAGAGGACATGAGATAAAATTAGTAAAGGATCACTGTAGATTGGACACCAGGAAGCACTCGTTCTCACAGAGGACAATAAATGAATGGAACAAATTGTCTACAGATTGTGTAACTGCTAGCAGCGTGAATATGTTTAAAAACAAGGTTGACACATATCTCAGGAGGGCGGGCTATAAGTAGATGAACATTGTTGGACTCTCGATAAGCCAATGGCTTCCTTGTCCACTTGCCATCTGGGCCTTTGGCTTGGATGGCAAATCTTGTTAAATCTTGTTAAATCTTAATTACGTAAACATTACGTCATCCCGGCGTTTTAACGAACACATACTCGTACATAATGCTTTCTTTATTTATCGTCGAATCTCGAGATTTGTTTAATTTACACACACCGTCACAACAGCTCACAGCCCACCTTCAAAATTCCAACAACACGCAAAGCCACCACCAAACAGCGTTTGCTTTAAATATTTAATGTTAATGACACGCACTAAACCACCGACATACACACAGCTTTGGTTGTGTTATCATAAAGACCAAACTCTCAGGAGCAGCCGATCATCAGCAGAAAGGCTTTGTCGAATTAAAATAAGTAAAGTCCTTTGTAATTACGGTGACGAACCGGGGAATACTGGGTCGCGACACACCCGGCCGCACAGTGATGGCGCACGGCAATACTTCTTCTTGCCCGGACAGTCAGTGTCGTCCCTGCATCGCGACGGGCACTTATCGGCGACGAGACCCGCCAGAGGGCGTATGGGTGCGCGTGGACAGCGGCTTGGCTAGTTAGCTGAAGAAAGCAGATAATGCCGCGGTTATACAAAAATGTTGACAATATGTCCGTTTTATTAAAACTTAACGTACTTTAGGGCCTACACATGTGGTTAAACGTGATGTATATACAGTAGCTATGGTAATTAAATAATCAAATTAGTTTTAATGGCATAACAAAACAAGTGAAAGGGCCGCAAATACTGTGTCTAAAAAGCAATGACAATATTACTACACACTTTCAGCTCATCATACGAATTCGCATTCGTAAAATTTTATTTTAACGAGAAACAGAAGTCGTGGTATTGGTGCTATGCACTTAAAAGAGATGATAACAACTAAACATGTGCAACTAAAATCAAGAATATGACGACATGTTAACCAGAACGACCGATAAATGACAATCGGGTAACCTAGACTACACGTGACGTTTTAATGAGGCCGGTATACACAGAACCAACGTAAAATAAAAAGCAAACGTTATATTTTGTCAGAAAGAGGACTTGTCTAGTGAACAAAGGCCTCCAATGTATAGGAATAGGTGCATACAAATATATTTACATCTTGTGAGGGAGGCAATCGTGACGTGACTAACCGTATGGCACTGCCCAACAAGGTTTTCTTAGTAAACCACTGGCGTGATATTCTTCATTGTAGTTGCAAACAGTTATGTTTCAGTAACTCCTATAAGTGCATAAGCCCCAAAGCATGACTTTTGTTTCTATTGAACTAGCATAGTTTGCGTCGCTTCGGACGGTCGCGTAATGTTATGCATATATAAGAACATAATTTGAAATACACAAAACTCAATTTATTTTGTAATGTTAAAAGTGCAGATGAATGAATGTATGACGTTATAAATCAAACAAATGTTTTTTTTACACATGACCTCAGAAACATTACGATGGCTTCTCGGTAGGCTCCAGAATCAGCAAAACTGTTCCTCTTAAAACACATTGTATGCTCTTTATTTCAGAAAAGAGATATGCTTATTGCCAGCTGGATGAATCCACGAGAAGTTGAAATGGTCGCCATGGCCAAGGCGTAACGCGCCGCAAGGGGGAGAAATAAATCAAAAGCTTGACTTGGCTTTTGGGTTATGTACGAGCATACCTGGTACTCCATATTTCCCTTGCGTACCAATCCATCTGTTTACAATTGGAACTTATTATCAATTAGGAACTGCTTAGCCCCTATTGTTTTGGTGCGCTGACGAACTATTTTATTATTTTATATTATTATTACTATTATTATTCTGACAACATGCAACATTTACATTTTTGAATCACGAAGGCATTTACCGGACAAGACGAACTAATGTTTCAATGAAAGCAGCAAGGTGAAATATTCTCCCAACTGCCCGACACACCGTGGACGTACCTGGAGCCGGGGGCCCGCACTCAAAGCCACCACATATGCGTCTACGGCAACACTTCTCGTTCCCCGGGCAGTCGGCGTCGTCCTTGCACTTGGGGATAGGAATCGGGCATAGGGGGCGAAGGAAGGGAATCACGAACTTCGGACACTTCCCGGGTTTCGGAACTTCACAATGAAACACGTCAATTATGTTTGATAATAACATATACGTTCATTATTTAGTATTGTATTTCAAAGAAGCCAGATTTTACGATGTCACTGTTATGGGATTCAGATGATCGGTTTTTGCACGATGTCTGATTCGTGCGATGTATGATTCGTGCGTGGCTACTACTAATATAATTAATACCCACTTGGGTAATGAGAGGGCATTAACTAATGATAATCATGGTATTTAATGCTGATACTGATGATTATGATGATGATGACAACGCCGACGATGTATGATGCAGCAGGCAGAAAAACGAAACATGACGCTACTTCGTGTAATGCGCTAATCAGCGTCATGAGTGCCGAAAGTTCAGCGTAGCAGGAGTCTTCCAAGGGATGTTGAACATTTGTAATGCTGTTTGCTTAAACTGATAGATCTGCTGCTGACAAGTTGAAAAGTAGTATGAGCAACTGAGTAGACTGGACGCTTCACTTTCCTTGTTGATTTTGGTAATCTACGTGCGTACCTGGTACAGGGCGTGTGCACACGAAACCTCCGCAGACGGTTATTCGGCAACATTTCGTCGCACCGGGACAGTCTGCATCGTTGTGGCATTGGTCGACTGGCTTCATGCACCTCACGAGAGGCGAGAAGGCGGGGATCTTAGGGCATTTCCCAGGTTTCGTCACTGCACATAAACGTCGATTATATTTGAGAACAGTGTTGAGACAAATGTCGGAAGTAGAACATTTTCAGTTGCTGCTCCGACCCTGTAAAACTCACTCCCTGTTAGTGTTAAGTCTGCCGAACAACACTGCGACGTAAACTAAAAACTGAACTGTTTAAACTTGCTTATTCTCCAAATTTCCCTTGCGAACCAATCCAATTGTTTACAATTGTTTTGGTGCGCTGCCGAGCTTGTAATTTATTATTCTATATTATTATTATTATTATTCTGAAAACATGCAACATTCACATTTTTGAATCACGAAGACATTTACCGGACAAGACGAACTTGTGTGGGATGCCACATGGGCAACCACTATACGGGTTGCATTGGATACGCAGATGATCTCACTTTGCTAACACCCACAAGATCTGGGCTCAAAGTTTTAATCGATATACGCGAACAAATATGCGTTTTTAGAGGTCGTAATTTAAACCTGACAAAAGAACTGTGTTTTTTAATGACACCGAGTTGTATTGTACACAAGATGCTGTACATCTGGACCATCATATATCCGTTGTTAATAAGGATAGTTTAGTTGCCGATGCCACTGCCAAATTCAGGAGAGGGTATAATAATGTTCATGGCCGATTTCGGTCAAATTAAGACGAATGTAAAATGCAATTTATTTAAACAATATTGCTGCTCTTATTATGGAGCCCCACTATGGGATCTTCAGAGTAAGAGTATTGGCACTATTTGCACTGCATGGCGAAAAGCGCTTAGAAAGTTGTGGGAGCCAGCACCGCTTACACAAGGTGATGTTATAGCATTGTTATCGGATAGTTTGCCATTATTGGTAATCTTAAAGCAAAGGTTCTCAAAATTTATTCATAAAGCAATGAACCACAATTCACCAGTTATAAACAGTGTTGCTAAGTTGTCCATTGCAAATTCATGGTCAATTGTAGCGCAAATTACCGTCAGATCCTTAATGAATGTGGTACAATGTATGACGTGTCTGTGCATGACATTGTGTGGCAGGCTGGACGTACCTGGAGCCGGGGACCCGCACTCAAAGCCGCCACAGATGCGTCTACGGCAACACTTCTCGTTCCCCGGGCAGTCGGCGTCGTCCTTGCACTTGGGGATAGGGATCGGGCACATGGGGCGAGGGAAGGGAATCACGAGCTTCGGACACTGCCCGGGTTTCGGAACTGCACGATGAAACACGTCAATTGTGCTTGATAATAATATACGCGTTCGTTTATTAGTATTGTATTTCAAAGAAACCAGATTTTACGATGTCACTTATTGGGATTCAGGTGATCGGTTTTTGTATAATGTCTGATTCGTGCGTTGTATGATTCGTTCGATGTATGATTCGTGCGATGTATGATTCGTATGATGCAGCAGGCATCACTAGCAAACTTTTTCCAATTAAAACACTTCTTTTGCTTTATCTCGAACAACGATACATGACGATACTTCGTGTAATGCGGTAATCAACGTCACGAGTGCCGAAAGTTCAGCGTAGCAGGAGTCTTCCAAGGGATGTTGAACATTTTTAATGCTGTTTGCTTAAACTGATAGATCTGCTGCTGACAAGGTGAAAAGTGATATGAGCAACTGAGTAGACTGGACGCTTCACTTTGCTTGTTGATTTTGGTAATCTACGAACATACCTGGCACAGGGCGTGTGCACACGAGACCTCCGCAGAAGGTTATTCGGCAACATTTCATCGCACCGGGACAGTCTCCATCGTTGTTGCATCGGTTGATTGGCTTCATGCACCGCACCATAGAGAACGGGATGGGGAGCTTAGGGCATTTCCCAGGTTTCGTCACTGCACCATAAACGTCGATTATATTTGAGAACAGTGTTGAGACAAATGTCGGAAGTAGAACATTTTCAGTTACTGCACCGACTCTGTAAAACTCACTCCCTGTTAGTGTTAAGTCTGCAGAACAACATTGCGACGTAAACTAAAAACTGAACTGTTTAAACTTGCTTATCCTCCATATTTCCCTTGCGTACCAATCCAACTGTTTACAATTGGACCTTCATATCGATGAGGAACTGCTTAGCTATTGTTGTTTTGGTGCGCTGCCGAGCTTGTATTTTATTATTTTATATTATTATTATTATTAGTATTATTATTATTCTGACAACATGCAGCATTCACATTTTTGAATCACGAAGACATTTAGCGGACAAGACGAACTAATGTTTCAAGGAAAGCAACAAGGTGAAATATTCCCCCAACTTCCCGACACACCGTGGACGTACCTGGAGCCGGGGGCCCGCACTCAAAGCCACCACAGATGTGTCTACGGCAACACTTCTCGTTCCCTGGGCAGTCGGCGTCGTCCTTGCACTTGGGGTTAGGGATCGGGCACAGGGGGCGAGGGAAGGGATTCACGAGCTTCGGACACTGCCCGGGTTTCGGAACTGCAAGATTAAACACGTCAATTGTGCTTGATAATAATATATACGTTCATTAATTAGTATTGTATTTCAAAGAAACCAGATTTTACGATGTCACTGACATGGGATTCAGATGATCGGTTTTTGCATGATGTCTGATTCGTGCGTTGTATGATTCGTGCGATGTATGATTCGTTCGATGTATGATTCGTGCAGTATGTATGTTCGATGTATGATTCGTGCAGTATGTATGCAAGTATTACAGTACCTCTGGTACTACAATACCTCAGGGAGTTTGACGCCCCTGCATTGCAGAGTTGAAAATCACTGCCTTGTGATACAGGTTCTCGACAGAACCGAAGGCTAAGGGAGCAAATCCTAACAGAAAACCATGTCATTGTGGCAGCATCAAGGGTGGTTGATGAATGGAACTCCCAACATCTCCCGACCAGCCACTGCAGGGATAAATAGCTCGCGCCTGTCTTGACGTGTTCTTGCCGGTGTGAGACCTCTATTTGCTCCCCGAGAGAGTGCCGCTAGTAACTTGCAAAAGCCAGCAGCACTTCAACACTTTTTGCAAGCAGCTCTCATGAAATGCACAACCGCACGAATTACCATACCGGACCGGTCGTCGCCCGGGTTACCAAGGACCGCGCTGCTCGACCTCATCTTCCGTCGACAGTGAAAAATCAGCTAGGAAGAAGAGAACAACTATCAATCGCTCAATGGAACGTCAGGACTCTCCTCGACCGAGAAGTAGCCGACCGACCGGAAAGACGTACTGCACTAGTAGCAATGGAACTCGCCAAGTACAATATAGACATTGCCGCCCTGTGCGAAACAAGGTTCTCAGAGTCTGGTAGTCTTAATGACTTGGAATACTCTTTCTTCAGACCCAAAGGAGAGAGAAGGGAGGCTGGAGTGGGCTTTGCTATAAAGAAGGACATCGTGACAATGCTGACAGAAATGCCACGGCCAGTAAGTGACAGAATAATGATGATGAGACTACTATGCTACAATTATCAGTGTTTACGCTCCAACAATGACAAACCCGGACGATAACAAGGAGGCTTTCTACAACCAGCTGTCAAGTACGCTCAGAGACATCCCTCGTACCGATAAGCTACTGCTGATAGGAGACTTCAATGCAAGGATAGGAAGAGACAATGACAAATGGACCATGGTCATGGGCAAATATGGGATCGGGAAACGCAACTCCAATGGCGAGCTTCTACTGGCTTTGTGCTCTGAGTTTGAACTGATAGTGACGAACACCATGTTCAAGCAGAATGATGAACGCAAGACCACCTGGATGCATCCTCGTTCCAGACACTGGCATATGATCGACTTCATCATCACGAGGTGTCGGGATAAGATGGACATCCACAGTACTCGAGCCATGCGTGGAGCTAACTGCTGGACCGATCACCATATGCTGAGGTCAAAAGTGGCATTTAGAGTACGACAAAAGCACAACAAACAAGGGGTAAGAAAACCGACCAAGCTAAACACAGCAAAACTACGTACCATCAGTCATAGGGAGAGCTTCGAGCAGGAGATGGACAGCGCTCTCGCCCAATGGGAGGAGAAGGAAAGTTCAACACCAGATGAGGAATGGGCAGCTCTGCAACAGGTAGTATACAACACAGCTAAAACATTTCTCGGCAAGCCAGACAGAAAGCACCAGGACTGGTTCGACCCCAACGACCAGGAGCTACAAAATCTAATGAGCAGAAGAGACCAATCCCACCAGAGAGTGTTACAGACCAGGAGTACTAGATCCACCATTGCAGCGTACAAAGATGCCTGCAGACTGCTACAAAAACGCACCCGTGCCCTGAAGTCAGAATGGTGGGAAATGAAGGCAGAGGAGCTGCAGAGATCTGCAGACAGAAACGACATGAAGGGCTTCTACAATGGACTGAAGGAAGTGTGGGGACCCGCGAAAAAGGGACCTGTTCACCTGAAGTCAACAGATGGAATGGAGACCTTCTCCGACAGCAAGAGATTTGTAGCAAGATGGAGTGAACACTTCCAAAAACTACTCAACGTCCCTGGCGACATAGAACATGAAGCTCTTGTCAACATCCAGCAGCGCATTACCAACACATGCCTTGATGAGATTCCAAACATGGATGAGATGGCTAGAGCAATCGCCGGCCTGAAAGATGGCAAAGCACCTGGGGGTGATGGAATTCCTGCTGAAGTATGGAAGCACGGAGGAGACAATCTGTCCAACAGACTGCACCAATTAATCACCAAAGCCTGGGAGGAGGGTTCTGTACCACAAGCGTGGAAGGATGCCAGCATTGTAACCATCTACAAGAAAGGAGATCGAACAGACTGTGGGAACTACAGAGGAATCTCTCTTCTTTCCATAGCAGGCAAGATCTTCGCCAGGATCCTGCTCAACAGACTATCTATTCACATAACACCAGAAGTAGTTCCAGAGACACAGTGTGGCTTCAGATCCAACCGGAGCACAGCGGACATGATATTTTGTCTTCGACAACTACAAGAAAAGTGCATTGAGCAGGACCGACCACTATATATAGTATTTGTCGACTTCACGAAGGCGTTTGATACAGTCGGAAGGACCGGGCTATGGCAGCTACTGAGGAAATATGGATGCCCAGAGAAATTCACAACCATGATCGAGGCTCTACATACGGGAATGATGGCGAATGTGAGTGTTGGAGGGGAAGTCTCGGAAACGTTCGGTGTTACCAATGGTGTCAAGCAAGGCTGTGTACTGGCCCCCACGCTCTTCTCCATCTTCCTATCAGCAATGCTTTTCGAGGCTTTCCGAGGCATGGGAGATGGCGTCTATATACAGTCTAGACAGAGCGCTGACCTATTCAACGTCGCACACTTCAGAGCGAAGACCAAGACTACCCAGATACTTGTGAGAGAGCTGCTATACGCAGATGACAGTGCACTGGTCGCCCACTCCGCTGAAGAGATCCAGAGAATAGTGGATGCTTTCTCCGATGCATCAAAGAAGTTCGGCCTGAAGATTAACATCAAGAAGACGGAAGTGCTGTACCAACCCAACTCTACAAGAACCCGAGAGGAGGATATCATGGTTGATGGAAACAAGCTGAACTCTGTTCCGGAATTCACCTACCTCGGAAGTACTATATCAAGTGATGGACGCATTGATGCTGAAATACAGAGGAGGATGGCCAAGGCTAGCGCATCTTTCGGCCGATTACGCCAGAGACTCTGGAACAACCACCATGTGTCCACGCGGGTCAAAGGCAAGATCTACCGCGCAATTGTGCTATCCACCTTACTATACGGAGCCGAGGCCTGGACAGTGTACAGACGACAGGTGAAAAAGCTGCATGCCTTCATGATGCGACATCTGCGTTCGATCATGAGGCTAACCTGGAAGGACAAAGTGACAAACAAGGAAATACTCGGTCGGATAGGGCTGCCCTCTATGGAAGATCTTCTGATCAAAAAGAATCTCCTGTGGACTGGACACCTCATGAGGATGTCATCAGACAGACTACCAAAGCAGATCCTCTACTCTCAATTGTCTTCTGGTCACAGACAGAGAGGACGCCCTCGTCTCCGGTTCAAGGAGACCATCAAGAGAAACCTCAAGCTGAGAGACATAAAGACCGACTCATGGACATCACTCTCACAGCAGAGAACTAAATGGAGTGCGGCGGTCAAGAAATGAAAGCAGTCTTTGTCGCATAGCGACTGACAGCATGATGATGATTCGTGCGATGTATGATTCGTGCGATGTATGATTCGTGGGATGTATGATTCGTTCGATGTATGATTCTTGCGATGTATGATTCGTATGATGCAGCAGGCATCACTAGCAAACTTTTTCCAATTAAAACACTTCTACTTTATTTCGAACAACAAAACATGACGATACTTCGTGTAATGCGCTAATCAGCGTCATGGGTGCCGGAAGTTCAGTGTATCAGGATTCTTCCAAGGGAAGTTGAACATTTTAATGGTGTTTGCTTAAACTGATAGATCTGCTGCTGGCAAGGTGAAAAGTGATATGAGCAACTGAGTAGACTGGACGCTTCACATTGTTTGTTGATTTTGGTAATCTACGTGCGTACCTGGTACAGGGCGTGTGCACACGAGACCTCCGCAGACGGTTGTTCGGCAGCACTTCACAGCACCAGGACAGTCTGCGTCGTTGTTGCATCGGTTGACTGGCTTCACGCACCTCACGAAAGGGGACAAGGCGGGGATCTTAGGGCATTTCCCAGGTTTCGTCACTGCACCATAAACGCCGATTATATTTGAGAACAGTGTTAAGACAAATGTCGGAACTAGAACTTTTTCAGTTGCTGCACCGACTCTGTAGAAGTTTCTACCTGTTAGTGTTAAGTCTGCAGAACAACATTTCGACGTAAACTAAAAACAGAACTGTTTAAACTTGCTTATCCACCATATTTCCCTTGCGAACCAATCCAACTGTTTACAATTGGAACTTCATATTGATTAGGAACTGCTTAGTTCCTATTGTTTTGGTGCCCTGCCGAGCTTGTATTTTATTATTTTACATTATTATTATTATTATTATTATTCTGACAACATGCAACATTCACATTTTTGAATCACGAAGACATTTACCGGACAAGATGAACTAATGTTTCAAGGAAAGCAGCAAGGTGAAATATTCCCCCAACTTCCCGACACACAGTGGACGTACCTGGAGCCGGGGGCCCGCACTCAAAGCCACCACAGATGTGTCTACGGCAACACTTCTCGTTCCCTGGGCAGTCGGCGTCGTCCTTGCACTTGGGGTTAGGGATCGGGCACAGGGGGCGAGGGAAGGGAATCACGAGCTTCGGACACTGCCCGGGTTTCGGAACTGCAAGATTAAACACGTCAATTGTGCTTGATAATAATATATACGTTCATTAATTAGTACTGTATTTCAAAGAAACCAGATTTTACGATGTCACTTATATGGGATTCAGATGATCGGTTTTTGCATGATGTCTGATTCGTGCGTTGTATGATTCGTGCGATGTATGATTCGTTCGATGTATGATTCGTGCGATGTATGATTCGTGCGATGTATGATTCGTGGGATGTATGATTCGTTCGATGTATGATTCTTGCGATATATGATTCGTATGATGCAGCAGGCATCACTAGCAAACTTGTTTCCAATTAAAACACTTCTTCTTTATTTCCAACAACAAAACATGACGATACTTCGTGTAATGCGCTAATCAGCGTCACGAGTGCCGGAAGTTCAGTGTATCAAGATTCTTCCAAGGGAAGTTGAACATTTTAATGGTGTTTGCTTAAACTGATAGATCTGCTGCTGGCAAGGTGAAAAGTGATATGAGCAACTGAGTAGACTGGACGCTTCACTTTGTTTGTTGATTTTGGTAATCTACGTGCGTACCTGGTACAGGGCGTGTGCACACGAGACCTCCGCAGACGGTTGTTCGGCAGCACTTCATAGCGCCAGGACAATCTGCGTCGTTGTTGCATCGGTTGACTGGCTTCACGCACCTCACGAAAGGGGACAAGGCGGGGATCTTAGGGCATTTCCCAGGTTTCGTCACTGCACCATAAACGCCGATTATATTTGAGAACAGTGTTAAGACAAATGTCGGAACTAGAACTTTTTCAGTTGCTGCACCGACTCTGTAGAAGTTTCTACCTGTTAGTGTTAAGTCTGCAGAACAACATTTCGACGTAAACTAAAAATAGAACTGTTTAAACTTGCTTATCCACCATATTTCCCTTGCGAACCAATCCAACTGTTTACAATTGGAACTTCATATTGATTAGGAACTGCTTAGTTCCTATTGTTTTGGTGCGCTGCCGAGCTTGTATTTTATTATTTTACATTATTATTATTATTATTATTCTGACAACATGCAACATTCACATTTTTTAATCACGAAGACATTTACCGGACAAGACGAACTAATGTTTCAAAGAAAGCAGCAAGGTGAAATATTTCCCCAATTGCCCGACACACCGTGGACGTACCTGGAGCCGGGGGCCCGCACTCAAAGCCACCACATATGCGTCTACGGCAACACTTCTCGTTCCCCGGGCAGTCGGCGTCGTCCTTACACTTGGGGATAGGGATCGGGCACAGGGGGCGAGGGAAGGGAAACACGAGCTTCGGACACTGCCCGGGTTTCTGAACTGCAAGATTAAACACGTCAATTGTGCTTGATAATAATATATATACGTTCGTTTATTAGTATTGTATTTCAAAGAAATCAGATTTTACGATGTCACTTATATGGGATTCAGATGATCGGTTTATGCATGAAGTCTGATTCGTGCGTTGTATGATTCGTTCAATGTATGGTTCGTGCGATGTTTGATTTGTGCGATGTATGATTCGTGGGATGCAGCAGGCATCATTAACAAACCTGTTTCCAATTAAAACACTTCTTCTACTTTATTTCGAACAACGAAATATGGCGATACTTCGTGTAATGCGCTAATCAGCGTCAAGAGTGCCGAAGGTTTCTTCGGCGTCATGAGTGCCGAAGGAGTCTTCCAAGGGATGTTGAACATTTTACTGGTGTTTGCTTAAACTGATAGATCTGCTGCTGGCAAGGTGAAAAGTGATATGAGCAACTGTTGATTTTGGTCATCTGCATGCGAACCTGGTACAGGGCGTGTGCACACGAGACCTCCGCAGACGGTTGTCCGGCAGCACTTCATAGCGCCGGGACAGTCTGCGTCGTTGTT
This sequence comes from Lamellibrachia columna, assembly GCA_963662155.1. Classification (NCBI taxonomy): domain Eukaryota; kingdom Metazoa; phylum Annelida; class Polychaeta; order Sabellida; family Siboglinidae; genus Lamellibrachia; species Lamellibrachia columna. The sequence goes on along the minus strand of OY759262.1, from coordinate 16,546,234 downwards.
GCATCGGTTGACTGGCTTCATGCACCTCACGAAAGGGGAGATGGCGGGGATCTTAGGGCATTTCCCAGGTTTCGTCACTGAACGAGAGAAACCAATTATGTTTCACCATATTGCACATGGTGTAGCATGGATAATTCCAGCTACTATTACTACTGCTGCTGCTGCTGCTGCTGCTACTGCTACTGCTACTGCTACTGCTACTGCTACTGCTACTGCTACTGCTACTGCTACTACTACTACTACTACTACTACTACAACCACTAATACTAATAATAATAATAATAACAATAATAATAATATGATGATGATGATGATATTATTTTTACTACTATTATTAACGTTAATAATAACACTTCTATAGCGGCAACATCCAAGAATCGTTAAACATGACCTCGTGAACAAGGACGCGCAAAAGTTATAATCAGAGCAATAACAGCAGTGAAATATTCCCCCAACTGCCCGACACACTGTGGACGTACCTGGAGCCGGGGGCCCGCACTCAAAGCCACCACAGATGTGTCTACGGCAACACTTCTCGTTCCCCGGGCAGTCGGCGTCGTCCTTACACTTGTGGGGAGGGATCGGGCACAGGGGGCGAGGGAAGGGAATCACGAGCTTCGGGCACTGGCCGGGTTTCGGAACTACACGATGAAACACGTCAATTATATTTCATTACAATATGCAAAGTCATTGTATTGTTCAATTCCAAGGCCTGCAGTCGCCCAGGGTGTCGCACTTGTTGCATTGTTGCATGCCACGTTGTTGCATTATGTGTGATTTGTGCGATTCGTGCAATGCGTGCGATGTAAGTGCGTTAAACTAGAGTATGTGTTTGTTGATTAGTAATTGATTGATTGTCACGAATTGTCATGTTTTGTTATGGCATCCTGTAAACGTTACTCCTTCAAAGCTGTTCAAACTCTTCTTTTAATATATCCAAAAAGTTTTGTTTACCTCAGTATAGCTTTCAGTTGGCTTCATCAATTATATGTGATAAAGAAGTGTTTCATCACGAAAATGAACTATCCTAGGAAATGCTCATTAATTACATGTTGAAAGGATCCACTGACTAATTCACACATTCAGTATATTGTGAATCACAAAGTTATATATATTTCATGAAACCAAACAATCATAATACACCATGTGCTCTGTGATTGTTTACGGCGACGTATTTCGATCCGAGTGACAGAAGGAAGAGCCCAGCCCCGGATTAATACCATGTGCCACTCATAAGCTCGAGGCCCTTGTCTGTGGTATTAATTCATTCATTCCATTCAGTCCTCTTCGTGCCTCGAGTGATACATAAGGCTTCCACAAGAGAGCGCTACTGCTATCGGTTTGCGGCCTGTCTGGTAATGGTTTCACAGGTCTGTCCGCTGCCTTCATCTCTTTTTCCATGGTTCTTCGCCAGGTCTCCTTGGGAACGACCTCTTTTTCGCATCCCATCCTGTGTCCAGCGTAGGGCTAGTGTTCAATTTCACACCCAATTGTCTCAGTCAGTCAGTCAGTCTTTTCTTGTGGTATTAAACACATCACTTATTGGTCCACTCAACGGACGTCGCGCCTACCTGGTGCTGGAGGTCCGCACACCAGACCGCCACAGAAGTGTCTGCGGCAGCACTTCTGCGTGCCTGGACAGTCGGCGTCGTTACGGCATCGGTCGATCGGGCGAGCGCACGCCGGAAGAGGGAACGGTGTCACGATCTTAGGACAGTTTCCAGGTTTCGTCACTGCAAGAAATCAATTAAACCATGCGAGTAATGATTCTAACATTTCACGTAGATCCGATCACTTGTCAGCAAAGTGGAGATTGTATTAATGGAGCTGAGTCGTATGGTGTTTTTAGATTGTATCAATGTTAATAATATATACTACAATCCAACACACACACAAATAAGCGTAGTAACTATATGTTATTAATACAGTGATCTGCTAAACAGAATAACTTTGGGCCAGAACAACTTAATTCTGCTAGCGATTTATTCTCTCAATTTAATACAGAGGGAATATGAAACGATTCCGCCCCAGCTAATATTTTTTATTCTGTTAAGCGGCTGATATGATTATGCTAAGCGGAGCCCATTGAAATGCCAAACAAATTACTTATGTAATAGAATGCCACACAAGACTTGTAACAGAAATGCTACAGTTGCTATATAGCCTATGTAAAAACGTTGAATGCTTAGTATTAATGGAGACAACTGACATGGAAATACAGGATTGCGACAAATCTTGCACCCATTCGGCGCGTTGCAACATTTCTGTTTCTCTGGACAATCGGTGTCGTCCTTGCAGGGCGGGGGACAATTATCGGGCCTAACAACTATGTGGCCAAATGGCACGAACGGACACAGGCCAGGTTTGCGCATTGAAAACAGGCATGCCACATGTGTTTGATTTGTTTTTACAATGTCCGCATCAATTAACTACTAGACTACTCTCTACTATATATTAGATTTCCCGCTTTGCGGCTAATTATAACCAATTACATACCGCATTATTATAATTCAGCTGATCTCAGTAAACCAGTCGTAAAATAGGGTGTGTGAGACGGAGATATGAGGGAACAAACAAACACAACACAAACTGTTTCCTAACATATATGTGTTGGTTCCATTACATAAATGTTCCAGCAGTTTTACAGAATTCGTGCAAACTTTAACTGTTTAATATGTATATTTGCGGCACGAACATTAATGTTAAAAGTAGTATGTGCTATTAAATATGACGCGAGTTAAGAACAACAATGTGGCATTAGTCAAAAACAACAATGTGACCTGAGTGAAAAATAACACTGTGACGTGAGTCAAGAATAACAATATGACGTGAATCAAGAACAACACTGTGACCTGAGTCAAGAATGACAATTTGACGCGCGTCAAGAACAACAACTATTTGACGTAAATAAAAAACAACAATGTGCCCTTAGTCAAGACTGATTGTGTAGACGTTCCTTTGATATGAACAGTTATAGTACGCATAGCAAATAATAAATAATCATACAACCGATCCCGTTAGTTTTATACAATTAACTGATGAAGGTTCGTCCAGTGAGCGGACGTCGCGCCTACCTAGTACTGGAGTTCCACAGACGCGGGGACCACAAAACCATCTACGGCAGCACTTCTCCGTGACTGGGCAGTCTCCGTCGTGGCGACAGCGGTGGCGCGGTGCCACGCACGGGAACAGAGGATAGGGGGTCACAATCTTGAGACATTTTCCGGGTTTTGTTACTGCAATAAATGCATTGAAACGCGTCTTAGTTAATGTTCGCGTAACTCAACGGGTTTTGGTGTATTGTAGATTGTGTTCCTGCTGATAGGTTATTCTCAATTGTTGTTAAGCAGGAGTAAATACAGTTCATAAGTTGTCGAGTACATTGTGGTAGTCAACGGATTGATGATCAGGGATCACTAACGCTCAGTTACTCCCATTTGAATATATCTCAAAAGGTAAACTTAGTTTCTTGGATTTCTTTGAGGTTAATGAAACAATTCAAAAGACTTCCGACATTTTATAAGGAGCCACTCCTTAAAAGCAATGAGTTCTTTTTTCACAAGCCAAATTCGACGGCAAAAACCGTGTCAAAATCGAAGATGCAGCAAGATTAGTGAATCGTGACAACGCACCTGGAAATACGGGCTTACGACATATCTTGCCAGGACCAGTCTGCGCATTGCAGCATTTCAGATCGTCGGGACAGTCGGTGTCGTCATTGCACGGCGGGGGTGGAGGAAGGTCCGCTACCTCGCCCTCACGCTCAAAGCCGACGGGAACGAAGGGGCACTGGCCGGGCTTGTTCGCTGAAAGCATAAACACCACTTGAGAGCAATGCTACAATTCATGTGCAGTGTATGGCTACTATTAACATAATTAGTATCCATTTGGATAATGAGAGGGCATTAATAATGATAATCATTGTATTTAATACTGATACTGATGATCATGATGATGATGAGAACGACGACGATGGTGATTATGAAGTTGATGATAGTCATGATAATCTAACTATAATCCAGATAGTCACAACAATGGCAATAATAACATTACATATATTACATAGCGCCTCATCTTTCTGTTCTGGGCGCACAGAGGTGGATTTTGCACTAAATGGTTGTCACAAAATCATACAAAGTTTCGATGAAATAATTGTTCCATATGTGCAACTACATGTCTGCTCGAGCTTACCTGGAACCGGAGGTCCACAAACAAGCCCACCACAGTGGTTTCTAGGGCAGCACTTCTGGGAGCCCGGGCAGTCGCCGTCATGGCGGCATTCGTCGATAGGGCGGGCACAAGGGGTCGGGGGGTAGGGTGTCACGAACTTCCGACATTTGCCGGGTTTCTTTACTGCACCATGAATAAAATCGGTGACATATCACAACGAGGCGATTGACTGCGATCTCTGAGATATGCATATACACAAGTAGTCATGACCGGGTTAATATAA
>OY759262.1:16499281-16536781 GCA_963662155.1 Lamellibrachia columna | reverse complement strand
GTGAAGTAGTTGGTGACTCTGTCTGCTTGTCCGTCCGTCCGTCCGTCCGTCCGTCCGTCCGTCCGTCCGTCCGTCCGTCCGTCCGTCCGTCCGTCCGTCCGTCCGTCCGTCCGTCCGTCCGTCCGTCCGTCCGTCCGTCCGTCCGTCCGTCCGTCCGTCCGTCCGTCCGTCCGTCCGTCCGTCCGTCCGTTCCCTGATATTTCGCAAGTTTGGGGCTGACATTTTGAAGGCGTGCCAGGAGCCCACGCGTACTTTATAGATAGTTTTAAGTTCCCGGAGGGTGGGGATATTACGAAGGAACCCATGAGAAAGTTTGACATTGATTACGTAGCTCAGAACAATGGAATTTCGTAGTTACGTACAATTATTCGCACCACTATGCGTGTTGTCTACGATTGTTTCGAGTTACGTGATAAAGTCAAACGTCCCCATAAGTTCCATCGTGCGGTGCGAACGCTTCGAGAAACCGACAGATGGACATGATGTTTGGAGCAAGAAGTTGCCATTGCCATTGGCACTGCCCTCCAAAACTTACTGGGTAGTGCGAGGAGTCATCAGCTCTTTTTCCAGTGCAACGTCGGGCAACTCTGCGAGTTTACAATATACGCATGGAAACTAACTGACCTTGCACGGATTTATGCAATTGCAGGTGGGGCATCCGTTCGCGCCCATCACGTTGCCGAATTCACAGTAGATGGCGCACACCGACCCACACACAGAACACCTGTCTTCGCATTCCTTCCTCGTCTTGAAGTTGTTTCCGTTTTCCCCGCAGCCTCCGTAGATGAATATCAAGCACATTCTCCTTTGAGCATCGTAATAGTAGCGTGGGATGTATTCATCGCATGGCCCGGAATATTTCGGCTGATTGCATTTGTCTGGCAATGAAAGGGTTGTCCCGGTTACTTTTCTCGACCATTGGTTGTCTTGTGAACATTGGAATGAATGTCATTATCGCGGTAACAATTCAGGAGTGTCAGTATAATGTATTGTAGTGTAGTGCGGTGCAGCAGAGAGTAGCAAAGGGTATTGCAGTGTAGTGTAGTGTAGAGTAATGGTGTGTAGTGTAGAGTAGCGTAGAGTAGTGTACTGGTGTGTAGTGTAGAGTAGCATAGTGTAGTGTAGTGTCGTGTAGAGTAGTGTAGTGTTGTGTAGTATAGAGTAGTGTAGTTTAGTGTAGTGTAATATAGTGTAGTGTAGTGTAGTGTAGTGTAGGGTAGGGTAGTATTGTGTAGTGTAGTGTACAGTAGTGTAGTGTAGTGTTCAGTAGTGTAGTGTAGAGAAGAGTACTGGTGTGTAGTGTAGAGTAGCGTAGTGTATTGTATTGTATTGTAGTGTAGTATAGAGTAGTGTAGTGTAGTGTAGTGTAGTGTTGTGTAGTGTAGAGTAGTGCAGTTTAGTGTAGTATAGTATAGTGTAGTGTAGTGTAGTGTAGTGTAGAGTAGTGTAGTGTATTGTAGTGTAGTGTAGAGTAGTGTAGTGTAGTGTAGTATAGAGTAGTGTAGTGTAGTGTAGATTAGTGTAGTGTTGTGTAGTGTAGAGTAGTGTTGTCTAGTGTAGTGTTGTATAGAGAAGTGTAGTGTAGAGTAGTGTAGTGCTGTGTAGTGTAGTGTAGGGTATTGTACAGTAAAGTAGTGTAGTGTAGTGTAATGTAGTGTAGTGTAAAGTAGTGTAGCGTAGTGTAGTGTAGAGTAGTGTAGTACAGTGTAGTGTAATGTAGTGTATTGTAACGTAGTGTAGTGTAAAGTAGTGTAATGTAGTGTAGTGATGTGTAGTGTAATGTTAAGTAGTGTAGTGTAAAGTAGCGTAGTGTAGTGTAATGTAGTGTAGTGTAAAGTAGTGTAGTGTAGTTTAGTGTAGTGTAAAGTAGTGTATCGTAGTGTAGTGTAGAGTAATGTAGTGCTGTGTAGTATAATGTAGTGTAGTGTAGAGTAGTGTTATGTAGTGTAGTGATGAGTAGTGTAATGTAAAGTAGTGTAGTGTAAAGTAGTGTAGTGGAGTGTAAAGTAGTGTAGTGTAGAGTGGCGTAGTGCTGTGTAGTATAATATAGTGTATTGTAGTGTAGTGTATTGTAATGTAATGTAGTGTAGTGATATGTAGTCTAATGTAAATTAGTGTAGTGTAAAGTAGTGTAGTGTAGTGTAATGAAGTGTACTGTGGTGTAGTGTAAAGTAGTTTAAAGTAGTGTAGCGTAGTGTAGTGTAATGCTGTGTAGTGTAATGTAGTGCTGTGTAGTGTAGTGTAGTGTAAAGTAGTGTAGTGTAAAGTAGTGTAGTGTATTGTAGTGTAAAGTAGTGTAATGTAGTGTAGTGTAGTGTAATGTAGTGTAATATAGAGTAGTGTAGAGTAGTGTTGTGCTGTGTAGTGTTTATTATTATATTTGAGAACAGTGTTGAGACAAATGTCGGAACTAGAACTTTTTCAGTTGCTGCACCGACTCTGTAGAAGTCTCTCCATGTTAGTGTTAAGTCTGCAGAACAACATTTCGACGTAAACGAAAAACAGAACTGTTTAAACTTGCTTATCTTCCATATTTCAACTGTTTACAATTGGAACTTCTTATCGATTAGGACCTGCTTAGATCCTATTGTTTTGGTGCGCTGCCGAGCTTGTATTTTATTATTTTATATTATTATTATTCTGATAACATGCAACATTCACATTTTTTAACCCTTTAGCACTCACACGATTTTAATGTGAAGCCTGTGACTCCTCAGATATGACCTAGATTTTTTTAAATATTGTGTGCACCAGTTTTTTGGCTCTAGCGCCTTTATTATTCAATTCTCAAGTTATTGTGTAGAAAATTAAATTACCTACACAGTGGTAACAAATTTGTTGTTGTATCTTTAAAATATGTTGACCATTCCTGGCTTAATAATAAGAAAGTTTTAGAAAAAATATATATATATATATATTTTGTTGCGGTGTAACTTTTTTATGCTTGACTTTTTACTGTTACAAGTTGTGTTTGTTTGAAAGAACATTAAATTATCTACACATTGATATATAATTTGTAATAATATGTTACATATTTTGGGCAGTATCAGCTGTAATAAACAGTGCCATGGAATAGACTCAGTTTGATATCCATAGGCTAGCCTAGCCATAGGCATACTCATGATACTGCAGCCTAGCCATACTCTTAGCCTATCTAATTATACTACTAACAATCAATCTAAATCATGGATGAACAATTATAAAGACAACGATTATATTATGATGCCCATATTTCACTGGTTGACAGATAGATATATAATTGAATGTTCAACAATTTTATTGATAACAAATTATGAGAAGTTTACAGCATTTATTATAGATCAGATGATGACACATCTCTACTGGTGATATGCCAGAAAGCAGGGTCCCGAACCACACAGGTATGCTTTGCACCTGTCGCAACCGAATCGGCTCTCCACAAAACGGCCCTTCACCGTTTTCTTCTTTTGACGGGCACACTGCCTGTATGACCGTCCCCGACCCTGGAAACGAACCAAGGGGTGTCCTGGCACGATAGTGTCGCAGACGACGTGGTCAACGACAACGTTGTCAACAGCCGGCGTGCGACGTGCCACACGAGTGGTCTCGTAGCTGTCCACCATGTCATGGATGAGACGCAGCTTCCACACCTTTAGTGAGGTGGCACGAGTGTGGGCAGGCAGGTGCTGGTTGGCCATCTTCCAGAGGATGTAAGCGTTGATAATGCCAATGTTCAACAACCCCCAGAAGATGTATTTCCACCACCTCTTGCCCGAGCGTCCCACACTGTAATAGGCACGAAGTTGGTCTAGCCTGTCGACCCCACCCATCAATCCGTTGTATCGCTTGACGCAGGTGGGCACTGGTAGATCGACTTCTACATTGCGCCGTCGCACTAGCTTCACCTCATCGAGCCCTGCATCATTTGTCGCCACCATAAACACATCGCGCTTGTCTCGCCACTTCAGCAGCATAACACCTTCATCATTTGTCCACTTGAGAGACTCGCCCGGCTGCAATGTAGCGGACGCAAGTGATTTGGGAAACTCACGGCGGTGCGACCGCGTCGTCCCACAGAGGTATGTGCCACACCGAAGCAACTCCTTCGCGAGCGTCACCGTCGTGAAATAGTTATCTGCATAAACGTGACGCTGCTGATTGAGGTAAGCGCTCATCAGCTCCATGACTACGCGGTAGCCGAGATCGTGCGTGGGAGCGACATCTCCCGTCTCCGCGCCGATGTACACCATGAAGGCGAGGCAGTAACCGGTGGCTGCGTCGCAGAGGCACCATAGCTTGATCCCCCATTTGACCGGCTTCTTGGGCAGATACTGCTTCCAAGAAAGCCGGCCATCAAACTGCACCATAGCCTCGTTAACAGACAAGTCCTTGCTAGGTGCAAAGCAGGCATTGAAGTTGCGCTGACACAGAGTGATGAGAGGGCGCACCTTGGTCAACTTGTCGGCCCGGTCTTCATCGGCAGCGATGGAGCAGTGCATAAAGTGGCACAGCTTTTCATACCTTCTACGAGGCATGGTGTTGGCGACGAATGGATCATGCAGAATAGGATATGTCGACCAATAGTCCACATACTCGGACAAGTCCTTGATTCCCATTATGATATTGATGGCAATGAATGCCTTCATCTCCTCCGAGTTTGTTGCGTGCCAACGTCGGTCAGAAGTCACGTTCGCATCGACTTCAGCCCCAGCGACTCCTGCAGCGGGGGGAGCCTTAGTGGCAGCGTTATCATTGGTCGCAGCAGCAAGATGGTTAAAAAAGTCATCAACGAAGATCTGGCAAAAGAAGCTGATTGGAGGAGTGTTTGCAGGTAGAGGAGTCGTTGGGCCCTGCGGGGCAGTGAAAGCAGCAACAGTCGGTGGATCAGCGTCTGCAGTCTTTCGCCACCCGGGATCCGGCACTATTGTCTCAGGGTCGACGCGTGCACGGCGACCACGTCCACGCCCACGCAGAGCAGCACGCCCACGCAGAGCAGCACGCTCACGCGGAGCAGCCCGCACCCTAGCTCGGCCACGAGCTCGTCCAGAGCCGCGCACCACTTTGGCAGGTGTCGGACCATCTGAATCGCTGTCCTCCTCCTCAGCGTTCACCGCTGGCTCATAGTCGTCACTCGATTCAGACTCATTCAACTGCAAATATAATTATGCAACATAAATGACACATCATATATTACACATTGCAATGTATAAAAATAAGGCAATTTATGATTGTGACATTTAGAAATATATCTATATAGCAAATCCTGAGTACTAAACAAAATTATACTTGCATTCACAGATACTGCCTATTCTCGGAAATTCTAGTGAATATATATATATATATATATATATATATACCATGTGCCAGATGTGATATAAGTATTATTGACCTGCAATCTATATGACTAGAGTATGTCATGATATAGTCTTAGACCTAGACCTACTGCCACTCCTTCACATAGTCCTAACCATGTATGAATATGTCTATGACTATGTGATACCTAAGTATGTGTACGCTTACTCCTACACTGCTACAGTCCTAGTCTAGATGGCAGCCATCGTCCTAGGCAAAGTCAATCGCCGTACAATGTTTTTCTATCTGGCTGTTGCTACTAGTACGGCGAAGATCTCGCTCGGTCGAAACGTAAGTATTTTCATGAAACGTGAAACCTTACAAAAACGCCATAAACAGAGCAATAAACACGTCTTTCGTGTCTGTATGCATTCTTATATGTATATCACTAAAGTTACCTGACAATAACCATGTAAAAGTGTGAAATTATTACCTTTTTGTCAGAACGCATGTGCTTGTCAAGGTTTGTATATAACCGGATGTTGTTGTGAGCGAGATTAGCAAGCGGGATTTCCATAGATCTATATAAGGTCACGCTAAGAATTGCCGTCTGCTGGCCATAGAGTTACATCATTAATAATGCCCCTATAAACTACTAACTTACTAACGGGTGTTTTATTTATGTCTGTGCTGCTGGCCCATTCTGGCCTCATTCTACACGAAATCACGTTTGATCATGTGACGCAAAGGAAACATCACGTGCACAGTATGGCGGCTAATTGTGAAATGTTTTCTATGTCACCGATAAAAGTACTCAAAAGTAATTATTTGGAGCACATTTCTTCAGTTTCTTGACGCCCAATCGTCGGTTGTATGTCACGGAATACACATGTGAAACGGTTAGTGCGTATCGGTTTTAAAACTTAAGTTATTAGTTCCGTAGCCAAATGGCTACGGAACTGCCAAAACGGCGAGTTAGCAAATGCCCCTCAGGACTTTCGCCCCAGAGACGAAGAGCGGGGCTACCATTTTTGCCTACCATCGTCCTGGCTGTATTCTAAATATAATTCTATAAATTTATTCATCAGCAGAACTTAGTAATATTTACTTTAGTCTTTACTAGTAAGGCAAAGCATGGGGTTCAGAACGAAGCCACATCCTTGACTTCCCACTGCCACTGAACATTGTTATTGTTTTCATCCCCGGACCCCAGCTGACCCTGTCACTGTCGTTGTCACATCGTAATTCGTTTCCGAATTTGCGTAAACATACCTCGATTGCAATGTCGGAATCAACATCGTCAAGCTCGCTTGTATCCTCTTCTTGTATCTGACGCGCTGCCTCTGCTGCTGTGTATAAGCGGCGGCTGGAGGACATTTTTAAATGTCCCAAAACAATTGTTTTTACAGCTGTCAAACTGCTGTCAAACGCGATGAATAAAATTGAGAACGGATGTTTTCAAGATACCCATAATTCCCTATGATAGCTCTAGATGTGTGTCACGTTTAGTGTATAGCTTGATCACTAGATGGAACCACATAAATCGAAGCTGACCGTCAATGCCCGACTTGAGGAGAATTCGCCTGACCGTCATTGACCGACTTGAGGGCTAAAGAGTTAACCACGAAGACATTTACCGGACAAGACGAACTAATGTTTCAAGGAAAGCAGCAAAGTGAAATATTCCCCCAACTACCCGACACACCGTGGACGTACCTGGAGCCGGGGGCCCGCACTCAAAGCCACCACATATGCGTCTACGGCAACACTTCTCGTTCCCCGGGCAGTCGGCGTCTTCCCTGCACTTGGGGGGAGGAATCCGGCACAGGGGGCGAGAGGAGAAGATCACGAACTTCGGGCACTCGCCGGGTTTCTCTACACGATGAAACACGTCAATTATATTTCATTACAATATGCAAAGTCACTGTATTGTTATATGCCAAGGCTTGCAGTCGCCCAGGGTGTCGCACTTTGTGATGTCACTTTAGACGCCACGGCGATTCGCTCCCGGGGCAGGCCGCGTTTCGTTGAGCTCTCGTGTGACAATGTGACAATGTTCTGTTGTTACAAATGCGACGGAAAATAATGAAGTTATCTAATGGCATCGAACTTCAAACGATCCGTACGATGAATCTGGTGAGATAAACATTCACAATACTCTTGGATGGGGGTGGATTTGCACATAATCTATGGGTCTGACAGATTCAGCGTGCTGCCATATTGAACGTCCATCTTGGACATGCCACATTTGACACACCTATCAGACGTGTAACCAACGACAATAAGACATCATGCCGCCCAAGCATCGCCAAAAAAGCTCGTCAGAGACTACTCGCTTTGAAGGTATTGACAATGAACTTCTAAAACTTACCTTTATTGAAACTCTGAGTGAGAGTGATGTTATAAAACAATTGAAACGAGCTCTGTTCCCGCAAGAGATTGCTGACAAAATAGACTACTTAGCGGCTCAGACTGAGCAACTAAAACAAACTGTGAAAGAGAAGGACGAGAAAATCAAAGAACTTGAAAGTAGAGTCGACTTGTTAGAATCGGCCAACGACAGCATCGAGCAATATTCTAGAAGATCCAATTTGAGAATAGAAGGAATACCCGAATATGTAGGTACTGGTGAAATTGAAAATTCAATCCTAGACATTGTCAATGATCATATGAAGTTAACTCCAGTCCTGCAGTCTCATGAGATTGAGCGAGCGCACAGAATTGGCCGCCCTAAAACGGATGGCGGGCGACCACGCACTACAATTGTCAGACTAACTAGCGAACGTCGGAGGGACGCTATATACAGAGCTCGAATCAACCTAAAACAGCACAATACAGCCTCGGGTCTAAACCTTCGTTTATTTGTGAATGAAGACCTCACGAAAACTCGTTCTGAACTTCTGTATGAACTTCGAAAAAAAAAAATGGACTGATTTCTGACTGTTGGTTTTTCAATGGGAATATCTTGTACAAAGACACTCAGGGTGTTGTCCATCAAGTACGAAGTAAACAGGACGCATGTTTCAAGGTGCGCCGTGTTTGACGCCTGCGTTGCATAACCCCTGTGGACAATACCGACACACTGCTGCGTCAAATGACGTAATCATTGTCTGGCACTTGCACACCTGCACACCTTCAAGTAGCGTGAATCTACGTATTTAATTTCCATGGCACTATGACAGTATAATAAATAGCGGACAATCGGTTTTAATTTGCATATTTTTAACCAGAATTACGTATCCAAATAATGGATGATGATGAATCATTTATTCATTTTCAAGGAGGTACTAACCGCAATTCTTTATTTAATATATTACAGTTAGATGAAACACTTGATGAGGATATTCAACCAATACGTCATTCCACTTATTATGATCTTGATAATTTTAAGTTACTGGCAGAAAGACACAACAAACGTTTTAATATACTAAGCACAAACATAGAATCAATTAATGCCAAACATAGTGAAATAGAAGCCTTCATGGAAGAACTTAACCTGATAAACTTTAAATTTAGCTTAATATGTTTTCAGGAATGTTGGCTTTCCGAGAATGATGATATGTGTCATTTACAACTTGAGGGATATCAGCGCATTAAACAAGGTAAAACATGTAGTAATAAAGGTGGACTGGTCATGTATTTTTGTAATTTTGTCTCTTAATCAGTTTGATAATTGGGAAGGTCAATTTGTTAAAGTAACTGGTGGTGGGCTATCTAAAGATATAATAATTGGCAACATTTACAGGCCCCCAAGAGACCTTAATGAAAATTATAAACAATTCGTTTCCGAATTCACACCTATTATTTCGTCATTTGACAGAACAAACTCAGATGTTATTATTGCAGGAGACTTTAATATAAACCTTTTGAAAATAAACGAGAAAGAAGTATTCGCGGAAATTTTTTATACTTTAATATCATATAGCTTTTACCCCCACATCACACTTCCTACTAGGCTCTCCAAAAATAATGGAACCCTAATTGATAATTTCTTTTGCAAATTAACTAAATCTACAATGAAGCCTAAATCAGGTATTTTAACTAAACAATTATCAGACCACCAACCATATTTCACTTTTCTAAATACAGTTTCCCACACAGAACCTTTACCAAGATATATAACAATTACTGTACAGAACTCTGATTCAATATCTGATTTTATACACGAGGTTTTCTCATCAAATGTTTATAGTAAACTCGACCAATCTCCTAATGCAAACCCTAATGCAAATTATGATATACTACATGACGTAATGCAATGTGCAAAAAATAAACATATGCCATATAAAACAGTTAAACTAAAAAAATACAAACACAAGAAATCCGCTTGGATTACGTTAGGGCTGCTCAAATCCATTAGATACAGAGATAAATTATATAAGACACTAAAAACTACTAGACCAGAATCATCAAAATACTTTGCAATTCGGATCAACCTGACTACCTATAATACTATCCTTAAAAAAGCATACGTACTGCTAAACGCATACATTACGAATCGTGTTTTAACAAATTCAAAAATAACATTAAAAAAACATGGGAAACAATTAATGGTATTCTTTCTAGAACATGCAGAAAGAAAACGTTCCCCGATTCCTTTATTTATAACGAAAATACCATAGCAGATGAAACGGCAATTGCAAACACATTTAATTCATATTTTACCAATATTGGCCCAAATTTAGCCAACCAAATACAAAATTCCACAAATAAAACTTTCAGATTCTATCTTAATGGAAACCATAACAATGTATTTAATTTTCAACTTATTAATGAAGAAACAATATCTAAAACAATAGATGATATGCACACAAAAGCAAGTTGCGGATTTGACGGCATTTCTTCACGGCTTCTAAAGTTAATTAAACTTGTTTTGACAAAATCTTTAACTTTAATCACAAACCAAATATTAACAACGGGTATCTTCCCCGACAAACTCAAAATTGCTAAAGTAATACCAATTTATAAAAAAGGGGAAGAAACCCTATTCTGCAACTACAGGCCAATATCAATCTTACCTGCAATTTCAAAAGTAATCGAAACAATTATTTACGACCAGCTAGATTCTTTCTTAAAAAGACACAAACTAATGTACGATAGTCAGTATGGATTTAGAAAGGAACATTCTACGGAATTTGCCGCTCTTGAATTAATTGATAGGATATTGACACGTATGGATAATAAGGAAATACCAATAAATATTTACTTGGACCTGTCAAAAGCATTTGACACTTTGGATCACTCAATATTAATCGATAAGCTAGAGTTTTAGGAGTAGCTTTAGACCTATTCAAAAATTATTTAGCAAATAGAAAACAGTACGTAGAATTTGAAGATGCCCAATCAGATATGCTTAATATCTCCACAGGCGTACCTCAAGGATCAATTCTAGGCCCTTTGTTATTTATAATTTACATAAATGACTTTGCCCAATCTAGGCCGAAATTCAACTTTATTATGTACGCCGATGACACGACACTTTCAAGTACCCTAGATTCTTTCGCACAATATAGCAAAAATGAAAATGTAGAATTCATAATCAACACAGAACTGGACAAAATTAACGAGTGGCTTAAATTAAACAAATTATCCTTAAATGTAAATAAATCTAAATATATGATTTTCAAAACGGCTAGAAGAAATAATATGATAAATCCACTAAATATAAAAATAGATAATACATATGTCGATAGAGTAGATGAGTTCAATTTCCTAGGGATAAGTTTTAATGAACAATTAAACTGGCAAAGCCACATCAAAAAAATTTCAAATAGGTGCTCCAGAATTATATGTATCCTAAATAAACTTAAACGATTGTTACCTCTTAATATAAAGATTATGTTGTATAACACTTTGATATTGTCACATCTAAACTATGGCTTAACGGCCTGGGGCTATAGATGTGATAGACTAAAAAAACTTCAAAAGAAAGCCGTCCGAATTATATGTTTAAGTAAATATAATGCTCATACCGATCCACTGTTCAAAAGTCTTAATTTTCTAAAAGTAGAGCATATTTTAAAATTGCAGGAACTAAAATTATATCATAAATTTTCAAACAATAAACTACCTGTCTACCTGCAAAACTTACCACTTAATCAAAACAATAGTGTTCACAACTTTAATACACGTGGTCAATATAATATACATACGATCAGGGTACACCACGAGTTTGCTAAACGAAGTCTCAGGTACAGTTTGCCACATACTATAAATAATGCACCTGATTTATTAAAAGACAAGGTCACCACTCACAGTTTACATGGTTTCTCAAATTATATCAAACTTTATTATCTGAATACATATATTGAACAATGTGCAATCCCAAATTGTTATATATGTCAACATGACTGACTATGTCTCCGTTCCTACTTGGTTAAAATCACTCTATGTATATCCGATTGTACGAATATAATTGGCATTTGTAATATACAGACATATCTATATTAATTTTGTTCACTCAGTAATTATGCATTAATATCTATAGGGATTTTTCTTTTTATAATTTAAAAACGGGTGAAATTAATCGACATGGTGGCTCCTACGACAGCGATTATTTTTTAGTCTTAGTAGGAGTCTCCCGTCCCTTATATGACATAATCTTTTATTTTTCAGACCGTACTCTATACTCTTACTACTTCGTTTTATCATGTCGACATATATGTAATATATTGTATGGTTTTTGTGTTGAATACTCTGTTTTGTTGTCTTTGGGACGAATAAATATTTCCTGTTTCCTGTTTCCTGTTGTTGCGATATAAGTATTGATTAGTAATTGATTGATTGTCACGAATTGTCATGTTTTGTTAAGACATCCAGTTTACTCCTTCAAAATTTTTCAAACTCTTCTCTTAACATATCCAAAAGGTTTTGTTTACCTCAGTATCGCTTTCACCAACTTCTCAAGTTGGCTTCATCAATTATATGTCATAAAAAATTGTTTCAACACAAAAATTAACTATCCTGAGAAAAGTTCATTAATTACATGTTTAGAGGAACCACCGACTAATTCACACATTCAGTATATTGTGAATCACAAAGTTAGATATATTTCATGAAACCAAACAATCATAATGCACCATCTGCTCTGTGATTGTTTACGGCGGCGTATTTCGAACCGAGTGACACAAGGAAGAGCCCAGTCCCGGATTAATACCATTTGCCACTCACAAGCTCGAGGCCCTTGTCTGTGGTATTAATACATTCATTCCATCCAGTGCTCTTCGTGCCTCGAGTGATACATAAGGCTTCCACAAGAGAGCGCCACCACTGTCGGTTTGCGGCCTGTCTGGTGATGGTGTCACAGGTTTGTCCGCATGCCTTCATCTCTTTTTCCATGGTTCTTCGCCAGGTCTACTTGGGACGACCTCTTTTTGCTTCCCATCCTGTGTCCAGCGTAGGGCTATTCTGGCCAGTGCATATCGAGGCATTCGATACAAGTACCCCAGCCATCTCCATCTTTTCTTCGCAATTTGGGGAAGAGATTTTGCATTTGTCCTCTGTTGCATTACTTCATTTTAAATTAATCTAAATCAGAAGATTCTGAAAATCTTCCGCAAACACTTGTTCTGGAAGGTATGTATTTTATGGGCTATTTTAGTTGTTAGTTTCTAGCACTCCGCCCCATACAGTAAAACACAGAGTTGTTGAAGTTTCTGAGTTTAGTGTTGGTTCCCACTTGGCAAAGGACTGGTTGGCTTTGGTGATCCTGGATTTGACATGATTATGAAATGCCAAACAAATTACTTATGTAATAAAATGCCACACAAGACTTGTAACAGAAATGCTACAGTTGCTATATAGCCTATGTTAAAACGTTGAAAGCTTAGTATGAATGGAGACAACTGACCTGGAAATACAGGATTGCGACAAATCTTGCAGCCATTCGGCGAGTTGCAACATTTCTGTGTCTCTGGACAATCGGTGTCGTCTTTGCAGGGACGGGGACACCTATCGGGCCTAACAACTGTGTAGTCAAATGGCACGAGCGGACACAGGCCTGGTTTACGCACTGAAAACAGGCATGCACATGTGTTTGATTTATTTTCACAATGTCCGCATCAATGAACTAATAGACTAATATCTACTATATACTAGATTTCCCGTTTTGCGGTTAATTATAACCAATCACATACCGCATTATTATAATTCAGCTCATGTCAGTAAACAAGTCGTAAAATAGGGTGTGTGAGACGGAGATATGAGGGAACAAACAAACACAACACAAACTGTTTCATAGCATATATGGTCTGGTTCCATTACATAAATGTTCCAGCAGTTTTACAGAATTCGTGCAAATGTTCACTGTTTACATAATTTAATGTATATTTGCGGCACGAACATAAATGTTAAAAGTAGTATGTGCTATTAAATATGACTGGAGTCGAGAACAACAATGTGACATTAGTCAAGAACAACAATGTGGCATTAGTCAAAAACAACAATGTGACCTGAGTGAAGAATATCAATGTGACGTGAGTCAAGAATAACAATATGATGTGAGTCAAGAACAACACTGTGACCTGAGTGAAGAATGACAATTTGACGAGTGTAACGAACAACAACAATTCGACGAAAACAACAATGTGACGCGAGTCAACACTGATTATGTATACGTTCCTTTGATATGAACAGTTAATGTAGGCATAGCAAATAATAAATAATCATTCATCCGATCCAGTTAGTTTTATACAATTAACTGATGAAGGTTCGTCCAGTGAGCGGACGTCGAGTCTACCTTGTGCTGGAGGTCTACAGACGCGGGGACCACAAAACCGTCGACGGCAGCACTTCTCCGTGCCTGGGCAGTCTCCGTCGTGGCGACAGCGGTGGCGCGGTGCCGCACACCGGTAACGATGATCGGGGATCACAATCCTGAGACATTTTCCGGGTTTTCTTACTGCAATAAATGCATTGAAACGCGCCTTCGTTAATGTTCGCGTAAATCAACGGGTTTTGGTGTATTGTAGATTGTGTTCCTGCTGATAGGTTATTCTGAATTGTTGTTAAGCAGGAGTATTTACAGTTAATAACTTGTCGAGTACATTGTGGTAGTCAACGAACTGATGATCAGGGGCCGTCTCACTAACGCTCAGTTACTCCCATTTGAATATATCTCAAAAGGTAAACTTAGTCGCCGTCATGGCGGCATTCGTCGATAGGGCGGGCACAAGGGGTCGGGGGGAAGGGTGACACGAACTTCCGACATTTGCCGGGTTTCTTCACTGCACCATAAAATATATCGGTGACATTTCACAAAGTGGCGATTGACAGCGATCTCTGAGATATGCATATACACAGTATTCATGAACGGGTTCGTATAATGTTTTAAAAGGTACCTATATTTACGGCGTTTTACTTTGTTAGATTGTGATTTTTTATTTTATTTTATTATTCTGAGCAGAAGCAATGAAAATTTACGTAGAAAAATCCATTTTCTATCTCCTGGAATTACGTTTTTAAAATCCACTGGCCATTCATGAAAGTTGGGTCACTATTGTTCATAACGAGATAGACAGTGGACGTCTGCAGTACAGAGATCAATTATATACTACCACGTGTTCTACTCAAGCGTGTTCTACTCAATTCTACTCAATTTATTTAGTGACTAATCGTGAGCCTGCAATCAAGCCTGGTACATGTTGTATGTGTTGATACATACATACACACATACATACATACATACATACATACATACATACATACATACATACATACATACATACATACATACATACATACATACATACATACATACATACATACATACATACAAACACATGTGAATACAAACATCAATACATAATTATATTAATGTAGAATAGCTTTGTATGCGCCTTAATATTATAATTATTGTTATTAGTGTCATTGTTACTATTATTAATATTATTACTATTATTACCTACTACTATTATTACTGTTATTAGTATTACTGCGTGCAACTACTACTACTACTACCACTACCACTACCACTACCACTACCACTACCACTACCACTACCACTACCACTACCACTACCACTACCACTACCACTACCACTACCACTACCACTACATCATTCCTATGAAAAGTTGCGCGGATAAAATACATTCATACATGAACTACAACTACAATCAAAGTTTCAAAGTTTGGACAAACTATGTCACGATTGTGTGGGATGAAAGACTTCAACACATTTGCGCGTGTTCATCTTGTTAATTGTAATTCATCCTGATATGACGATACTTAGAATGATGAATTGTTTTAAGAATCTGTACTAAACAGAGTTCACATAGTACCATCTCAAATATACTTAGCACGGTGAATTAAATATATCCAGTAAATTAAGAATGTATGTTGATTTGTAATGGAATTAATCTAGTTTATGTTTATTGATTTGTTTCTGTCGTGGCGACATTTACTTTCCGTGGACGCCAAGTTGGAAGTAGAGGTCATTTGGTTTTACGTGGTGATAGCCTTGTAACAACCCATGCGACGATGCAAGAAATGGATGTTGGAATTGTTTGATATTAGTTGGGGTAATCTACATATACTTCCAAGATGGCGTATTTGTATTCTTCTTGGTGTTCATAAAGAACCGCCATGGTGGATTCGATGAAATAAGGCTTCATCAGCGAGATCAGTGAATCGATCAAAAATCACGCGAATATTTTCATCACGCCCGGTTATTTAGCAAAATATTACATTACAATCCTACAGCACTTACAATTATGTACCATGATGCAACTCACCAAAAACAGCTATGGCCGTCTTACACACGTGACCGCATCCGTTGGAGCAGCACTTGCTATCGGGCGGACAGTCGGCGTCACTACTACACCGCTCATCGCATGTCCCCACAGTACCCGCAGGGAGTGAGGGACATGTTCCAAGGTGGACAGGTTCTACAACAGCGGGAACAGGTGGTGCTGTACTCGGTGAAATATATATATATATATATATATACACATTTATATATATATATATATATATACATATATATATATATATATACATACATGCATACATACATGCATACATGCATACATGCATGCATGCATGCATACATATATATATATATATATATATATATATATATATATATATATATATATATATATATATATATATATATATATATATGTTATATATATATAAGTAGTACACGTAAGTTTCTGAGACATCAAATCCGGAGGCCATGTGCATGAACGACTTCCGGTTGCGCGCGCAGCCAATCAGAGCGCTCCCTGGCGGCTGAGGGTTACGTGACCTCCGGTTGCAGAGCCTTCTGGGTATCCAGAGCGCCCCCTAGCGGCTGTAGGAG
Source organism: Lamellibrachia columna (assembly GCA_963662155.1). Taxonomy (NCBI): domain Eukaryota; kingdom Metazoa; phylum Annelida; class Polychaeta; order Sabellida; family Siboglinidae; genus Lamellibrachia; species Lamellibrachia columna. The sequence continues at coordinate 16,520,208 of OY759262.1, read as the reverse complement.
TACCGAAAGGTAACCAGTAGCCATCGATAGTGGACATAGGAACGACTGTCTGTTAACAGTGGTCATTAATAGGATCATTAATAACTGAGATGAAAGAGTAAGTTAACAGTGGTCATTAACAGTGGTCATTAACAGGGTCATTAATAACTGAGATCAAAGGACCTAACGAGGAGACGAGAAACGAACAAAACACGGTATCGTACGAAGGATCATTAATAACTGAGATGAAAGAGTATGTTAACAGTGGTCATTAACAGGGTCATTAATAACTGAGATCAAAGGACCCATCGATAGTGGAGATAGGAACGACTGTCTGTTAACAGTGGTCATTAATAGGGTCATTAATAACTGAGATCAAAGAGTATGTTAACAGTGGTCATTAACAGGGTAATTAATAACTGAGATCAATGGACCTAGACGAGAAACGAACAAAACACGATGTCGTACTATATTTTCTTTATATGTAAATATTTAAAAATAATGCGCTTTTACACTTTATCCATAACTCCTACAGTTTACCCAAAATTCCTACAATTTACCCATAATTCTCCGATTGAATAAGAGTACAAGGACATTTTATTAAATATTTGAAAATAATTACACAATATCGTCCACAAACGTTAGACAGAGGACTCTAAAGTCTCTTGCCATACCGACGTAAAGCTGACGTAAGCTATAAACAATAACTGAGATGAAAGAATATGTTAACAGTGGTCATTAACAGGGTCATTAATAACTGAGATCAAAGGACCCATCGATAGTGGACATAGGAACGACTGTCTGTTAACAGTGGTCATTAATAGGGTCATTAATAACTGAGATCAAAGAGTATGTTAACAGTGGTCATTAACAGGTTAATTAATAACTGAGATCAATGGACCTAACGAGGAGACGAGAAACGAACAAAACACGATGTCGTACTATATTTTCTTTATATGTAAATATTTAAAAATAATGCGCTTTTACACTTTATCCATAACTCCTACAGTTTACCCAAAATTCCTACAATTTACCCATAATTCTCCGATTGAATAAGAGTACAAGGACATTTTATTAAATATTTGAAAATAATGACACAATATCGTCCACAAACGTTAGACAGAGGACTCTAAAGTCTCTTGCCATACCGACGTAAAGCTGACGTAAGCTATAAACAATAACTGAGATGAAAGAATATGTTAACAGTGGTCATTAACAGGGTCATTAATAACTGAGATCAAAGGACCCATCGATAGTGGACATAGGAACGACTGTCTGTTAACAGTGGTCATTAATAGGGTCATTAATAACTGAGATCAAAGAGTATGTTAACAGTGGTCATTAACAGGGTAATTAATAACTGAGATCAATGGACCTAGACGAGAAACGAACAAAACACGATGTCGTACTATATTTTCTTTATATGTAAATATTTAAAAATAATGCGCTTTTACACTTTATCCATAACTCCTACAGTTTACCCAAAATTCCTACAATTTACCCATAATTCTCCGATTTAATAAGAGTACAAGGACATTTTATTAAATATTTGAAAATAATGACACAATATCGTCCACAAACGTTAGACAGAGGACTCTAAAGTCTCTTGCCATACCGACGTAAAGCTGACGTAAGCTATAAACAATAACTGAGATGAAAGAATATGTTAACAGTGGTCATTAACAGGGTCATTAATAACTGAGATCAAAGGACCCATCGATAGTGGACATAGGAACGACTGTCTGTTAACAGTGGTCATTAATAGGGTCATTAATAACTGAGATCAAAGAGTATGTTAACAGTGGTCATTAACAGGGTAATTAATAACTGAGATCAATGGACCTAGACGAGAAACGAACAAAACACGATGTCGTACTATATTTTCTTTATATGTAAATATTTAAAAATAATGCGCTTTTACACTTTATCCATAACTCCTACAGTTTACCCAAAATTCCTACAATTTACCCATAATTCTCCGATTTAATAAGAGTACAAGGACATTTTATTAAATATTTGAAAATAATGACACAATATCGTCCACAAACGTTAGACAGAGGACTCTAAAGTCTCTTGCCATACCGACGTAAAGCTGACGTAAGCTATAAACGTGTCAGGACATGCAGCTGACGTATGCCGCACACACAACAATCCCAAATAAGGACATGCAGCTGACGTAAACGGCATCAGACGCGTCGCGGGAAGTGTACCATCAGCATATTTTCGTTATATGTCAATATTTTAAAATAATGCGCTCTTACACTTTACCCATAACTCCTACAGTTTACCCATAATTCCTACAATTTACCCAGCACACAGACCCCTTATATTCTGATTGACCAGGCGAAGCAAACCATTACCAAGATCAAACCTGTCTGAACTTCCGCACTGTGTGCAGTGACACTCTGCTTTAATAAAAGATGCATGATTATATGAATAATAAAGATGCATTCACTACTTACTGCGTGCAGTGATTCCATCATGCTCTTGCCTTAATTTATTTACAATTTATTTACATATATATATATATATATATATATATATATATATATATATATATATATATATATATATATATATATATATATATATATATATATATATATATATATATATATATATATATATACATATATACATATATACATACATACATACATACATACATACATACATACATACATACATACATACATACATACATACATACATACATACTGTCTTCTGTCTCTCCTACTTCCAGCCACATCAGGGGATGCAGGGGCGCGCGCGATTACAGGAAAAAGGTGTATTACGCGGAAAAGGTGTGTAATCGCGCGCGCCCCTGCGCCCCCTGGCGACTGTATCATTACTCTAAGGTGGGGGTGGTGAGGTGTGGGAACCAGAAGATAATGGCTACACTAGACTCACTACTACTCTATGGAGCTTGTCCATATGTAGAGAGGTGTCACTAACGAGAATACAACACCAAGCGTGCGTGGGGGTGGTCAGATGGCTATACTCATCTCATTACTCTATGGTGGGGGGGGTGAGGTGTGGAAACCAGAAGGTAATTGGTACATTCGACTCACTACTACTCTATGGATCGAGGTATGTATCAGAAATTCTAGCTGCCATAGGTCTCTGTCTCTATGGAATGTACTGAGGGTGTAGTGACTATGTATTCCAGTTATGTACTGAGGGTGCAGAGACCATGTATTCGAGCTGTGTCCTGGGTGAGCAGTAACTGTGTATTCTAATCGTGTATTGGAGTTGTAGTGACAATGCATTATAGCTATGTACTGGAGATACTGTGAATATTTTGTATTTTAGCTGTGTACAGAGTGTGTAGTGACTATATTTTAGATTCTAGATGTGTACTGAGGGTGCACTGGCCATGTATTCTAGCAGTAACTGTGTATTCGATTTGTGTACTGGAGTTTTAATGACTATATCTTACAGCTGTGTGCTGGAGATACAGCAGCGACCATGTATTCGAGCTGTGTCCTGGGTGAGCAGTAACTGTGTATTCTAATCGTGTACTGGAGTTGTAGTGACAATGCATTATAGCTATGTACTGGAGATACAGTGAATATTTTGTATTTTAGCTGTGTACAGAGTGTGTAGTGACTATATATTCTAGATGTGTCGTGAGGGTGCACTGGCCATGTATTCTAGCAGTAACTGTGTATTCTACTTGTGTACGGGAGTTGTAGTGACTGTATCTTACAGCTGTGTGCTGGAGATACAGACTGTACATTTATTTATTTTATGACACTGTCTCGAAGCTGTCTTGCTGTTTCTCATCGTCTCAGTATATATTTATGTACAGGAGCCAGGATGTGGCTGGAGGAAGGAGAGACAGAGGACAGTATAGTATGGTGGACGCAACGTATCAGGAGTCAGGATGTGGTTGGAGGTAGGAGTGACAGATGACATTATGGTGGAAGCAATGTATCAAGAGCCACAATGTGGCGGAGGCAGTGCTTAAGGAGCCAGGATGTGGCTGCAGGTAGGGGAGACAGAGGACTGTGTGGTGGAGGCAGTGTGTAAGGAGCCAGGATGTGGATGGAGGTAGGAGAGATAGAGGACTGTATGGCGGGGGCAAAGTACCAGGAGGCGTGATGTGGCTGTAGGTAGGAGAGACAGAGGACTGTATGGCGGAGGCAGTGTGTAAGGAGCAGGGATGTGGCTGGAGGAAGGGGAGACAGAGGACAGTATGGTGGACGCAATGTATCAGGAGCCAGGATGTGGCTGGAGGTAGGGGAGACAGGGGACTGTATGATGGACGCAATGTGTCAGGAGCCAGGATATGGCTGGAGGTAGGAAAAACAGAGGACTGTATGATGGACGCAATGTATCGGGAGCCAGGATGGGGCTGGAAGTAGGAGCAACAGAGGACAGTATGGTGGAGGCAATGTATAAGGAGCCAGGATGTGGCTGGAGGTCGGAGCAACTGAGGACAGTAAGGTGGACGCAATGTATAAGGAGCAAGGGTGTGGCTGGAGGTAGGAGCAACTGAGGTATGGTGGATGCAATGTATCAGGAGCAAGGGTGTGGCTGGAGGTAGGAAAGACAGAGGACTGTATGCTGGACGAAATGTATCAGGAGTCAGGATGTGTTTGGAGGTAGGAGAGATAGGGGACTGTATGGTGGACGCAATGTATAAGGAGCAAGGGTGTGGTTGGAGGTAGAAGCAACTGAGGACAGTATGGTGGACGCAATGTATAAGGAGCAAGGGTGTGGCTGGAGGTAGAAAAGACAGAGGACTGTATGATGGACGCAATGCATAAAGAGCCAGTATGTGGCTGGAGGTAGGGGAGACAGAGGACTGTATGATGGACGCAATGTGTAAAGAGCCAGGATGTGGCTGGAGGTTGGAAAGACAGAGGACTGTATGATGGACGCAATGTATCGGGAGCCAGGATGTGGCTGGAAGTAGGAGCAACAGAGGACAGTATGGAGGAGGCAATATGTCAGAAGCCAGGATGTGGCTGGAAGTAGGAGAGACAGAAGACAGTATGTATGTATGTATATATATATATATATATATATATATATATATATATATATATATATATATATATATATATATATATATATATATATATATATGTAAATAAATTGTAAATAAATTAAGGCAAGAGCATGATGGAATCACTGCACGCAGTAAGTAGTGAATGCATCTTTATTATTCATATAATCATGCATCTTTTATTAAAGCAGAGTGTCACTGCACACAGTGCGGAAGTTCAGACAGGTTTAATCTTGGTAATAGTTTGCCTCGCCTGGTCAATCAGAATATAAGGGGTCTGTGAGTAACAGCTCGGTGAAGGAACAAACACACTACACTACATATGTGTGCTGGGTAAATTGTAGGAATTATGGGTAAATTGAAGGAATTATGGGTAAACTGTAGGAGTTATGGGTAAAGTGTAAGAGCGCATTACTTTAAAATATTGACATATAACGAAAATATGCTGATGGTACACTTCCCGCGACGCGTCTGATGCCGTTTACGTCAGCTGCATGTCCTTATTTGGGATTGTTGTGTGTGCGGCATACGTCAGCTGCATGTCCTGACACGTTTATAGCTTACGTCAGCTCTACGTCGGTATGGCAAGAGACTTTAGAGTCCTCTGTCTAACGTTTGTGGACGATATTGTGTCATTATTTTCAAATATTTAATAAAATGTCCTTGTACTCTTATTCAATAGGAGAATTATGGGTAAATTGTAGGAATTATGGGTAAACTGTAGGAATTATGGATAAAGTGTAAAAGCGCATTATTTTTTAATATTTACATATAAAGAAAATATAGTACGATATTGTGTTTTGTTCGTTTCTCGTCTCCTCGTTAGGTCCTTTGATCTCAGTTATTAATTACCCTGTTAATGACCACTGTTAACATACCCTTTAATCTGTTATTAATGACCCTATTAATGACCACTGTTAACAGACAGTCGTTCCTATGTCCACTATCGATGGGTCCTTTGATCTCAGTTATTAATGACCCTGTTAATGACCACTGTTAACATACTCTTTGATCTCAGTTATTAATGACCCTATTAATGACCACTGTTAACAGACAGTCGTCCACTATCGATGGGTCCTTTGATCTCAGTTATTAATGACCCTTTTAATGACCACTGTTAACATACTCTTTCATCTCAGTTATTAATGGTCCTTCGTACGATACCGTGTTTTGTTCGTTTCTCGTCTCCTCGTTAGGTCCTTTGATCTCAGTTATTAATGACCCTGTTAATGACCACTGTTAATGACCACTGTTAACTTACTCTTTCATCTCAGTTATTAATGATCCTATTAATGACCACTGTTAACAGTCGTTCCTATGTCCACTATCGATGGCTACTGGTTACCTTTCGGTACTCCTACAGCCGTTAGGGGGCGCTCTGGATACCCAGAAGGCTCTGCAACCGGAGGTCACGTGACCCTCAGCCGCCAGGGAGCGCTCTGATTGGCTGCGCGCGCAACCGGAAGTCGTTCATGCACATGGCCTCCGGATTTGATGTCTCAGAAACTTACGTCTACTACTTATATATACATATATATATATATATATATATATATATATATATATATATATATATATATATATATATATACATACATATACATACATACATACATACATACATACATATATACAAGCATGCATACATACATACATACATACATACATACATACATACATACATGCATACATACATACATGCGTACATGCATACATACACACATACACACATCAATACATACATACATACATACATACATACATACATACATACATACATGCATGCATGCATGCATACATACATACATACATACATACATACATACATACATACATACATACATACATGCATACATGCATACATACATACATACATGCATGCATACATACATACATACATACATACATACATACATACATACATACATATATACATACATCCATACATGCATACATGCTTGTTCTGTCAGCCCAATTGGTGCTGATGGGGCTGATCCACAGGCGGACTGCACCTTCGCATCGAATTAGTAACTCAATATTTGCTCATGAGTCTAACATCGGACAGCGTCCTGTTGGTTAAGTTTAATAAAAATACAACAATTTAGAATCCAACGTTTGCGATTGACATTGTGAACACTTCTGACATCTTTATTTCATTTCGTTAACAAATAAATGTTTGTCAAGAAAGTTCTCCATTTTAACTGAGTACAATTGTGAATAGTGTATTGTGTTGAAGTTGTACTCGAAATACGCTAACGGACGTTTTTACTGAACTATTTTACGTGTCTCAAGTACACAAATACTAGGTGCAATGTATTTATTTATTAAACATGTTTGCATAAAAACACATTGAATCACCTTTTTCGAAGCTCGAATACGCATATTTAACTTGCATTGAGCGCCTTGTTGCTAATTGTATTCGCCAGATGGCGTAACTAAAAGCATTTTAAATATGCAAATTATGCAATGTTACTATACATATTGTGTCATAAAAGTGCCAAATAGTTCGTATTTGCCTAATAAACCTCCCTGAATATGCCGGTTTTGGGTACAACAAAAACAGATTTAGGGTCATAGAGAGCAAGTAAATGGCTACCAGGTGCAAAATTCGTCAATTATAACCATGTAAAATTCCCATCTAATGTGTATTATCCGCAGTAATAAACTATTCAGATGCTGTGGACACGCCACTGGCCGCAATCACGTTGTATACCCACAGTTAAACTAAGAGTGAAACACTGTTAACTGCCACGAGTTTATTAACGATGACTCACACATTAAATTGCTGCGGTATGACTTTCGATGACCCTCGTTTAGTGGACTCACGAGCAAACGACAGCCCAATAGATGACTTCATGTGAATCACTTCTATCGTACGTATATATCAAATGGCCGTATAGGGCTGTCAGACGATCCGTTAAGCGGCTATAACGATCGCAGCGTGAGCGTTGACGTAGAATCAAACAACTTCGAATAGTCGTGACAGCAATGCCGTTTTTCTGCCTCGCATTTCAAACGGTTTCAAACGGTTGACGTCAGTGGTAGTTATATTACTACCAGGTGGATGAGACTAATACAATTTACGGCCTGAAAGGAGTGCCCCTTTTGCCACCCAGACAGGAGTTGCTAGAACCGTTTCAAAGCTGTGGTTCAATTCGCAACACCGGTTATTAGTTTACATTGTAATTATAAAAGTCATTGTAATTATAAAAGTCATCCGCACCAGAACTATGCCATCACAATGCAAAATAGGATCGCTAGCGCTGTTCATTTAGTTATCATCGCATGTTGTATATCAAACATCGTGTCCTTAGGTCAGGTATGCTAATGAATCAGACGTTAGGGTCTAGGTGATATTTTAATTAAAGGTCCTTTTTCAAATCAATGTTTCCGTCCGTCTCGTTGTAAATAATTTAGCGACAAATCATACCTCCCTTGTATACACAACCACGTGCTAACTTGTTTGTGCGAAGATGTTATATGTTATATAGTCTTGACCAAATCATGAGACAAGCAATTACATTATTTTGGACCTGATCCGTTCAAAATTCAGCGAGAAACGGGCAATATGACTTTTTTGATGATTTTAGCAAAACACGCACTCTTTTCCAAATGCGCATAATATCATCTATTCACTAACTACATATAGGGACATCAAAGTTAGTCTGGATGGATTTTTAAATGAAATACACTTACGGGGTGGCTCTGTCTGTGCTAACACGGCGGTGGCCAACATCAAAGTGACCACGGTCCATATCGATGGTCGGACGTCACGCATGGCTGACTACAACAACAGAAACAATGCCGCCAATCCCTGGTTTTCAGACATATGACAATCACCGTTCCTTGAACAATCAATTAATTTCATGCATTACACCGACTTGGAAAATTTCGTGCAACAGTCCCGTAGACAAAGGCAATACAGAACAAAAAGCAAGTACGTGTGTTCATGTGTGAAACGCTGATTTTAATCAAAGTTCACATTCTTGCACAACGGTCAAGAATGCGAAACAGACAAAGTGTTTGTGATTGTCTGTAATTGCAGCCATTTATTTGCTCGACTAAATGGTGCAAGATATGTATATTACAACTTGGTAAAAGTTGGCGAGAACGGAAAACACTTCGAGTTAACCATGTGTTCGAGCTAAGCCCTGTGCATATCCGTGGTCGCCAAAGTCATCGAAATGATGTGATGTATTACGCAGTCATATGAATGTACGTAATACTGTTATATCAGTGCGTCATAATCACACTACATCACTTCATGACAGCTAAGCTCAAGACCAGTGGCGTATCTAGGATCTCACAAAGGGGGAAGCCGGTGGGGGGGGGATCAAGCTTATCACCCATTAGTTTACCATGCTGCCGTACAGTGGCGCAACAGGTTTATAAAATACGGAAAAAAGTTAAGCCAAAGGGGACCATTGCCCCCATCCCCCCACAAGCCACTGCTTAAATCTATGGCCTATGTCTATTTTCATGGAACAAGACATCGAAATCAATTGTCCTGCTTAATACAGTATCCCTGTAGTATCATAATATTGCATATTTCATAGAAAACAAAAAATTTATATCGTAAAAGGCAATACTTTTATTGACCTTAAAATATTATACTATCATGATTACGTGAAAATCATCAACATTAACTAATAAAAACTACACAGCACATCCGGTTGAGTGAAATTACTGAAGATCAGTCACGACGCAAATTTGACTAATGTGGCTGGACAACGCGTTGTTTAGTATTTACTGTCAACTGCTAAAATGAGGGAACAGTGATTTCAAAGAACAAACGCTTGGAGGCGCCTCTACTGGGACCTCTCGCACTTGGAGCCTAGGCCAAATTGTGCGTCACACTTCGAGTTAAAGACGTTTTTCCTGTAGCCAATCGCATTGGTTATTACTGGTTTTGTGTTAAACTCATTCGAGTTAATTATTAAATATAACACTGCAACAATACGGAAGATGGCGGAACCGGTTCAACAATTAACTTTCCCGAGAACCGATAGACGGCGCTTCGATCGTTCGGCTATGCTTGTACTTTCTAAACATGTGTAAACCACAACTGAATAGACAGACTTTGCTTGCTTTGCTAATATTTGTTTCATGTATTTTGCCGGCGTGTAATGCTTGTCACTGTTTCGACAGAAAAAGTAGACGTCCACATTTTTTATACACAGATCATTGAACTAATTTACCAAACAATGATTTAATTTCAAGTTGTTGCAACTAAAGTTACACGTGATAAGGTAAATGTATGTTCTTATATAGCATGGTATCCATCTGCTGGACCGCTGAAATCACTGTTTACATCACCCTGTAGCACATCTATTCGTTCTTACACCAACTAGAGTTATCCGGCAAGCATTCTGCCACGCTTCAATTACTTGGCGAAGATTATTCACTCACGTATATCTACCAGTCTGTAGTCGGGGTAAAGCCTATCTACAACTAGGTAACTGCGGCAACGTGGAGTGAACGAAATTTCTTAAGCTTCGAAACGGCAGCAAGAGGATTGGAACTCCAGTCCTCTCGACTGAAAGTCAGACTCTGTGCTGCTGCGCTCCGCCTAGCGCGGTCGAATGTTCTAGTAAATTGTAGCAAGGTCGAAAGTTCTAGTAATGGTAACAAGATTCCCGTTGTTTTTGTATATCATACCTTGAAAATTACTCACTCCCGTACTGTTCACAGTGCACTCGTTTGTGTTGGTGGTCCTCTTATAAAACTATTGTTTTACAAGAGGACCACCAACTGTTTTCAAATTACAGAAATCGCCCTAGCTGTCGACGAACTTACCGGATAGATCATCAGTTGCATAGACTTGTTGCTCGTCGAGTGCGATTAATGACGGATTCTCGCATGAAACTCATACTTATACCTGATGCAGATGGCGCTGCGTCGTCATTCAAGCGTGACCACGGTGTCCTTGTGTATTGCCTGATTAAATCGACCGGGTTATTTTCGGTAGGGACCTTGTCAAAACTACTTTGAAGCGCAGGCAGTATTTGTCTCAAACGATGTTTCCGTCTTTGGGAACGTTTGGGAATGTTTGTTTGTTTGTTTGTTTACTCTTGTGTGTATAATAACATGTTTAGGTGCTGACATGTTTGAGTGCTGGCATGTTTAGGTGCTGGCATGTTTGGGTGTTGGCATGTTTGGGGGTTGGCTTGTTTGTTTTCACGTAAATCAATCAGGTCTTCCACATTATCGCGAAGACCTGCAATAACTTCACGTCGACTAAGTTGCACGCTAGGCAAATCACGACTTCGTGTGCACTTTAAACGGCCTACCACGAAAGCTTGCGATTTTAGCATATTTGTCTAGCGATTCCGATACCTTGTCGGTATGTCTTACAATGTCGTAAAATACTGATCGCCGTCACGTGTGTGTTGCTAGTACACACAGATACTCGTCTCCTAGATTACTTTAAGTGAATTCGATGGAATATGCCACCGTTGTATTTTTCCAACATTACACTGTTGACCTGCGTTGGCGTTATACACCAACAAATAATACTTCGAAAATAATTTAATCTCTCATAAACGGTCTATCTAGATGTGTTGTACGTGCGACTGTTTACGTCAGGGACTCGTGTTGTGTTGGATGTTGTTGTTTTACGTACTTGACGATGATGTTACATAGATAAAGTTGGTTTAGATGTCGTCCCTCTTTTCCAGACTTAAATCACCATGAGAGGTTCCAAGAAACATACAGACAAGTGGACGTTTCAATAGACTCAATGTGATGTATTCGATCTCCCACTGACAGAACCCCACCTGATTTTCGACCCAATTTCTCAGCACATGGCTAAATCTGACACAACGTACCTCCATTTGGTTATGTTCATTTTCAATGAGTTAAATAACTTGTTAACAAATAATTGACATTTGTTATCATTATTAATGTTAATGTTAGTGTTAATTTTAGTGTAAGTGTTAGCATTAGTGTTGGTATTAGTATTCGTATCATAATCAACTAAATATTAGTGTCTATGTTGAACAATTACATCAAGTCATTTACTTGTAGGCGTGATATACGAATGCTGTCACATTTATACTGTTACGAAATGCCGAAACCTTACCTTCGTAATTTTCACAAAGACTGTGTGGTCAAGTTGTGGACGGTTTTGAAACAAATCGGCTGAGCTAAAAAACAATACACCGTTTTCAATCACTACATCTACGTGTCCCGCAGACCAGTGCAGTTTTATCTGGTTTGTCGTTTGAACGTCTACATTAACAAAAGGAACGATTTCTTTGTTTAATAGTTAATAATTAAAAAGTTAATATAGCAATGATACTAACTCAGCGACATTCACCTTTAGTTCGGCATATGTCATATCTGTCGACGACGTATTCCCGGATTCACAGACAACAATGGCGTTGTCAAATAACGTCAACGCTTAGTCATTTGTCTTCTGTTTTGTTGTGCATGCGTACGTGCGTACGTGCGCGTGTGCATGTGTACGTGTGACTACCTGTATCTGCGTGCGTATGTGTAAGCGTTTGTGAGTGTGCATGTTCGTGCGTGTGTGTCTCTACGTGTATGTATGTCAACGTATGCATGTATACACGTCCGCGTGCATGTGTGTGCGTGCGTGTGTTTGGTTGTTTGTGTGCCTGAGAGTGTCTGTACACATGACACGTGTCCGTGTGAGTAGCTGTCATGGTCGACGGACCTGTGCCTGAGAGTGTGTGTACACGTGACGCGTGTCCGTGTGAGTAGCTGTCATGGTCGGCGGACCTGTGCATGATCAATAGTGTTTATGTTGCTACAATGGACGTTGCGGGAAATACAATAGGTATGTCCCGCTTTGGCTTACTTCATGTCAAAAGCTGCAGATTAATGGAATGTTTGAGTTTGTAACCAACACTTTAATCATAAGATGGTGTTGGTCACGTATGTTGACCATTTGAATTCAGAACGCACAACGTATGGAGTATTGCTTTGGGAACAGAGATAGGCGCAGTTCAGGCATTATTCGATTTAAGTTACTTAATGAACAAAAAGTAACACATTTTTATAAACTAATTTATCAGACTTTCGTGGACAAATCAACATGTTAACACCTCTAATCGCACACAGTCTGAACATGTGTTATCATAAAATCATATTATATAGTATACATTATATATGTTCTATCATCTTGAACGGCCAGATGTGTTTTACTAAAACACATTTGTGTCTTAATATAATTTGATCGTTATCTCTTTTATAAATACATACAGTTATTCAGCTTGCAACATGAACATGATATTTGAGTCGAACCTTTCGATAAACTGTTAACAGACAACGGTAAAATTAGATGTAGACAGTTGTGGATATTTAAAACATATTTGAACGGTCAAGATGTGAGAATATATAAAGTTTTTACCAAATAACGTACTTTTACCATAAAACCATCTTTGTAACTATAAATTAAAAGTTTTGATTAGTCCATTCAAGTTGACAGAAGGCAACGATGTTTTGGTGATGTTGTTCATGTGTTACATGACTTGGACTACCATCGCTGGTGCGACGATTAGCAGTGAACATTGATAGTCCGACCTTCGATGAAGGTTCACCTTACGTGTTTGTAGAGGCAGTAGTAAATTCACGGCAAACGGTCATTTAATTACGGGCCACTGTGTACCTTAACGGCTTCAGTCCGTCGCAAGCACACGTGTACATGCGCGGCCTGGCACGACACCAGGCAAGGATGACCTCCGTCGAACCAGTGGAGCGTGACAAGGGGTATCACACAAGAAGTCTAGTATAATATAGTAAAAGTTCAGAATGCATTTGTGCTACAAACGCAAACTACTCTGAAAAAAATTAGCAAGTAAAGCAAGAGCTCAGAAAAACTCTATAGACTCTACATACATTTCTATCCATCCAAGTGTACACCAACTAGTTGAGTTGCCGAGCATTGCACACGAGAAAAGGCAGCCACTGCAAGACCTTATGACTCCTTGCACTACCGAGTCCAGTTTTGGTAGGGCAATGCCAATGGCAATGCCAACTCCATTCTCAGCTGCTTGTTTCACGAAGCATTCGTACCGTACGAAGAAACTTATGTGGACGTTTGACGTAGATGACTCGGTAACTCGGGCAATCGTAGAAAACACGCTTATCGTTGCTAGCAATTGTTCGTAACTGCGACCTCCTGTTGTTCCGAGTTACATAATCAACGTTAAACGTACACATAGGTTCCTTCTTAATATCGTCACACCTGGGGTATTTGTTTAACAACATTTTAGCCCCATACGTGCGAAACTGACGGATATATGAGGGAACATGCCGGCAGACAAACATACAGACATGCATATCTACAAACTACTTCATAGAATAGATAAACATAAACAAAAATCAATTTGGTATGACACATTAACACGTGACGCAGTAACCTTTAGAGAGGTCGTACACCTGTGACTAGGGATACAACTGTTCGTGGGGTGTACACAGAATAGTCAGGTAAATCCCCATAAAGGTGATTAATGCCTTCAAGCCAGGAGCCGTGGTGTCTCATTCAACGTGTCCTCGTTGTGACCCATACCAACACAATATGTGATTTATGAAACGCTGTGTAAATTATCGACGTCGAAACTATCGGGACAGATTTAGGTGGAAATAGAACATTAAAGTCGAGTGTGTTCACAGTAGCATAAACCGGTTACAAACTTTTACAACCGTATCCACCGTGAGCCGCTGGAATATTGAATTATTTCACGTACTAAGTTAAAGCGTTTTCGATATTAATTCCTATTTATGTGATCAGTGCATATTGACTATTCCATAAACTCGAATGTCAAGCTGTGGCATACATGCCTTTAGTAGTTGTAATAGCTATTGCAGTAAGGTATTAATTTAAACTAAATGCATGAAAGATATATATTCATTAAGCAATGAGGTGCAGTGCTCCGCACAGTGTAATACCTTATGATACCTTACCTTATGACGATTCTGATCGCAGGATCCAGTTGATTCCTCCATGATCAGATCTTCAGAATCAAATATTTTTGTATCATAATTTCCGATTCCATTAGTTATTGTTAAAGGAGATTCATAGTCGTATATTATTGCTTGGGAAGACCAGAATTTGTCTAGTTTGTTTTTAAATGAGTTAATTGATCTAGCTTGTATTACAGAGTTTGGAAGACTATTCCATGGTTCAGCCAGGGAGTGTCCTCTATTTCCTGATCTTAGTGTCACATCCTCCCATTTCAGGAGGTTTGGTGCAGATTCTTTATCGTACAGTTCGTGCATTATTTTATAGACTTCTATGATGTCTCCTCTTAGTCTTCGGTATGCTAATGTGGGTAGCTTCAGTAATTTTAGTCTTTCTAAAAAATCCCTCATACCAGGTATTTCTTTTGTGGCCCTTCTCTGGAGGTTTTCTATTGCTATTTTATGTTTTATCTTATATGGATACCATACTTCTACGGCATAATCTAGGTGAGATCTAACCATTGTCTTATATAGTGGCAAGAAAGTGTGTGTGTCTGGGAATTGGAAGGTTCTTCGGATTATTTTTGTCATTTTGGTTGCTTTATTTACCACTTGGTTCATGTAATCATCAAGTGACAATTTTGAATCGATAATTACACCTAAGTCAGTTTGCTTATCTGTGGTGGCTAGTGAATGTTTAACATTATTACTTGTCATGAAATATTCATTTTCACCAATATTATTTTTTCAAATTTCCATGTGTTTACATTTGTCTGGGTGAAATTTTAATAAACATTTGTCGCTCCATTGTTCTAGGATACTTAAATCTTGTTGTAGTATATCCTGGTCATTTTTATTTGTTATAGCTCTAAATATCTTAATGTCATCAGCGAACAGAAATGTATTGGATTTAGTTTAATCTGGCAGGTCATTTACATATAGAACAAACAATAAAGGTCCTAGGACAGATCCCTGCGGTATCCCTGATGTTACTTTGTGCCAGTTTGATTCTTTTCCATTTACTACTACCTTTTGTCGTCTATTTGTCATGAATGCCTCTATCCAGTTAATTAAATCATTCCTAATGTTAAAACTTTTAATTTACTTATTAGTCTCTTATGGCGAGGTATCAAAAGCTTTTTGAAAATCCATATAAATAACAGCTGTGTAATTACCTTTATCCATTTCTGAGGTCCATTCATCTAGTATTTTAATTAGTTGGAGAACTGTTGATCTGCCAGAGATAAAACCATATTGGTTTTGACTGAACAGACCATTTTCATGTAAATGATGATGTGATGTGATTTCTAATAATTTATTCCATGCATTTACAAACTACGCTTGTTAGGCTTATTGGACGGTAATTGCAAGCTAATTTCTTGTTTCCTTTTTTATATATTTCTGATATTTTGGCATCCTTCCATTCATCAGGAATACTTAACGTTTTTATCGATGTTTCAAATATTTTTGTAATGGGAGACTTTTTTCTGACAATTCAATTAGTAATCTGGCACTTATTTCATCAGGGCCAGGCGATTTGCTTATATTAAGTTCTTTTAATGTTTTCAGTTACTTTTAGCTCATCCATCGCAAATGTATTGTTTACTTTAGGTGTAGTTTGGATAGACCCTGTCTGTTCAGTAGTGAATATACTGGAGAAGTAGTTGGCAAGAATATTTGCGTTTTTCTTCAGTTGTTGTTTGGGATTTCGGATTTGTGTGGTCTATATTCAGTTCCCCAATTCCTTTGAATTGACACCAGGTTTATATTTTCTGCGTAGAGGAAATTTAAGACGTATGTTATAATACCCCTACCTTCATTATTTTCTATATATTTTTAGAACAATGTATAACCTTCTAAGAAAAATTCTGGTATGGTACAGTGCATTTGGGTTTTTTGGGTTTTAATTCATTAATTGCCATTATGTGGGGTTTCAGTTCTTTAATTCTTTGTTCAAATTAATTTTGCTTGTTCCGTGGTTGGTCAGCATTGGTATAAAAACACAGAATGTTGCCTATGTTATTAAGATTATTTTTATTAACATTTGTTTTACCATCCGTCACTCTAGGTGGATGTGTAGTCTTTACTGGCTTTTCCTTATCTTTCTTATTTTTCTTTCCCATGGTGGACCCCTGACTCTGTACAGGTATTCCCCCAACTTGTCTGCAGCTTCCTGCCTTTTTGCTTCTTCATAGAGCTTTTTTGATTCCTCCCTTTCTTGTTTAGTTTTGTCGTGATCAATTGTTATGTTTTTTAACTTGTCATTGTCTCTGATGTGATGGAACCTTCGAAAAAAAATTCGTTTTTTGTTAATGTGTGTTAATGTGATTAACATTACCGGTTACTGGGACCGGTTGCATTTACCTTGGCTTCCCCAAGCCTCCTCGTTTTTGTGACATCAGTGTCTGTGAAGTTATTGTTTATTTCTGTACACATTTCTAAAATGTGTTCTTTGTCATGTTGTTGTCTCGTAGTTTTTAGTTGTGATGTAGATTCTGTTAAGTTGAAAATGATTACGTTGTTGAGTCTTTTTTCTCTCTCTTTTGACTCCATGTTCTGTTCTTTTACCTGAATTTGTACGACTTCCTTAACTTCATTTGGGCTGATGACTTTGCTTGGGTTTTTTTCCAACTTAGCTTCTTTGATCATTTCGCTGACTCTTGTTTCGTCCAGTTTGGTTCTGATTTCTTTCTCTAGGTCAATGATTCTCTCTTCCACTTTCTTAAGGAACTTCTGACACCTTACCTTGCAGCTTTTTTCAAATTTTTCATCACTTTTGTGTTACACGGTGGACAGAACCAATGAATTTGTGGTTTATCCTTCACGAGTTTATATTCTGTATCCGTTATTTCGACAAATTCAGTAATGTTTATCACAGTAATGTTTATCACAGTACTCGCATTCCAAAAATTTGTGGTTAGGTCGTTTGAAAATTTGCTTACACCCTGTGCATATCCATACGTCATCATCATCGGTCATCCATTCAGAGTCAATTTTACTGTTTGTCCTTGGTTTTTGTTACTTGCCATAACCTGGCTAGTTTAGTTTTATTTGTTTTATGTCTACTTTAAGACTCTCAACAAGTTTGAACCCTCTTGCTACGTTCACTCCGCCCCCGATTGCCGCCGTTCACTCAGAACTATACATTGAACGTTCACCGGGAGGCTAAGCTCGCTCGCGTGAACAAGTGCTTCCGGGATAAAGTATAAAACCGCAGTTGTGTAATTATTTGTGTAATCAGTTGTGTAATTAGGGTCGAGATGATGCGCTACGTGAGTCATTTCATTTGATATTGATATGACTTCTGGGAAAATCACAATATAGGCTTCTTGTTGTTGGAAGAATTGTTCCATAAAGACTGGTGCTAAAATGCCGTTAGGAGTACTCAACTGTTGTGTTTATCGGAGACAGTTTACTATCGCGATGGTATCACGATGGCTGTATGACTATTGCGATAGTATGATGGAGCGAGGAATAGTCCAAACCGTAGGTGATGCGGTGACGTCATCACGGGAACTTGGAAGCAGTTGATTTAAAATGCGATTGTTGACGTTAGGTCGATAAATAAATACATTTATCCAATATAGTTGAACAAATATGTTTATTTCTATTACTGCAGTGACTCGAATAGCCTTTCTGAATTGTTTGCTTTTGGTAGTATTGCATAGTCACATCAACTATTGCGATGCATCGATAGTTTTGTGTATTGTTGCACCTCTTTGGTCGCACCGCAATGAATCGGAGCATGTTCGTAATTTATTTAACAAGATTTAACAAGAGTGCCATCCCAAACAAGTTCCAGATGGCAAGTGGACAAGGAAGCCTTTGGCTTATCGAGAGTCCAACAATTTTCTCATCTATGTGTAGCCCGCCCTTATTAAATATCTGTCAATTCTATTTTTAAACATATTCACACTACTAGCATTAACACAATCATTTGGCAGTTTGTTCCATTCATTTATCACCCTCTGTGAGAAAGAGTACTTTCTCATGTCAAACCTACACTGCTCCTTAACTAATGCTGCTCTGTGTCCTCTGGTTCTACTGCCTTCTATAAGTTTGAAGGACATATTCCTATCAACATCCTCATAACCGTTCACTATTTTAAACACTTCTATTTGGTCTCCTCTTAGTCTCCTGGTCTCTAGTGTTGTCAAACCACATTGTAATAAGCAACTTTCCTAAGATTTGAAGATGCAGGTCTTTAAATATAAGAACATGAAGGTGATGCCCACTGACCACTTCTGGGATATGGTCCATGAAGTCAAAGGAACAATAGCAAGGATGTCAGTGATCGCACGTTATGTGCTTGCACGGGACATACCAACAAATGTGGTTGTGTGCTACTGCATAGCACTAGACAATTAAAATGATCCTGGTTCAGATATTGTAGAATGTCTAGAATTCTGTAGTTGTGTTTCTCTGAATGTTATGATAGTAATGAATCTAATGATTAGATTGGGATAACTTTCATAAGAGTCAGACTGCCAGTGCATCAAAATGTTAGCGATAATAGAATAGGAGCTGAGATTGGAGAGCTTCCCAATCATGAACCCAAACAAGAGAAGGATAACACCTTAACTCAAACGTAAGGTTTATGCCACGATTCTAACGTTTCTCTTTATCTTTTCAGTCTCAGTCACTTCATCCACCATTCTTCTCATCGGTTTTCTGTCGTGTTGTTACTTTTGCAAAGACAGTAACTTCGTAAATGAATCCATGGCGGAAAAACCGCGCCTATGAATCCAATACAACAACAATGTTCACAGTGGTTTGAACATGATTCATAGAAACACGTTCCGGTACACTGTCGTTAATGTTCGCAGTGTGTGGTCTACCCATTTATAGTTCGACCGATCCCACGGACCGGTGTCGGGCTGTACGTGTCTGTACCAGGCAGTCATCGCTCTAGATTCGTGTCGTAACATATTTATATTTATGTTTGTCAACAGCGCGACCGCGCCCGTTTGGAGGATAATAATAGGTAAATAATAAGATTCTTACAATCAACTTACTACAACTAGGACCATTTAAATAAATTGTATTTTTGTGTGCTTTGGTGTGCTATCCTCTGAGTTGTTCTATATAATAATTATGATACTATTCACTCTTATTTGTGTATGAAATTGTATGTAATAAATTCAATCAATCATTCATATACGACTGTTCTGCCTGAAAACCCCCCAAGAGAACATCAGGGTGGGCTACTGAAATACTAGGTTTACTCAAAATATATATCTAATTCCATGTATAAGAAAACCTTAGTATACCAGTTATATCGATTGTAAGAATGGTTAAGATAACGTACAATGATGTCACTCATTTTCCGATAACACTAATTTTGACAATTCAGAAGAGGATAGTTGTATTTTGCATGTAGTGTGTTATCACGGGAAAGGTCTATTGCCGTGTAGCCAGGTATATCGCCAGAACAGACTCGACATCTATGGAGATAAACGATGTTTACGCGATGGCCGTGTCACGACGCCGTCCGGTAGGCGCAAGGCGGTGGCTGGCACGTTGAATCACCGATCCGTGACGCCAGCGCGATACGGCGACTACACGGCTAATCGTGGACCCGTCATACAATTGGGTCAAACTTGACGGCCGCTGCCTGGCGTTGTGTCGTTGTGATGGGTAGCGCTAAAGTAAATACTGGGTGCTTTCCAGATGTGGGTGTTTCGTAAACAAAGCATGTTGTGGACCTGTTATCGTATTCATCATGAATCAACACGATTGACGCTAGTGTTATTGGGTTTAGATATCTTACTACGTGTCCCAATAGGTGTGTCTGTTTACTACACAGGGAAACCTCTCGCAATATAACTGGAAGGACGGGTCTTAGTCATACTCAATCCTTGTTAAGATATCATACGTTGTTTCGGTATTCCCATTTTTTTCCGGCATCATCAATATAATCATGATCAGAACAGCGGCGGCGGCGGCGGCGGCGGCGGCGGCGGCGGCGGCGGCGGCGACAGTATAAATATATTACATTTTTACTTCT
>OY759262.1:16489281-16494281 GCA_963662155.1 Lamellibrachia columna | reverse complement strand
GAATCGCACGAATCATACATTATACAAATCATACATTATGCAACAACCGGTCATTATATTTCTTGTCCGCAGCGGATCTGTTAGTTTAAGCAAACAGCATTAAAAATGTTCAACAAAACTAACTACACACTGTCCAGATACCTACAAGCAATGCGGATGGTGGACGTAACGATAACTACGTTACTCCTCACTGCCAGTTTTCATTCAGCAATGTTCGAAATACGATCTGAAATCTTTCGGAGAAAACAAAACATAAATGACTTTAGCGTTTGATCGTCGTAAATAAATTGTCGTAAATAAAGTGCTGTGGTGATGTCTATGATATACGACCTACTTCAGTGATGTTTATGATATACGACCTGCTGTAGCGATGTCTATGATATACGACCTGCTGTAGCGATGTCTATCATATACGACCTGCTGTAGCGATGTCTATCATATACGACCTGCTTCAGCGATGTTTATGATATACGACCTGCTGTAGTGATGTTTATGATATACAACTTGCTGTAGCGATGTCTATGTCATACGACCTGCTGCGGTGATGTTTATGATATACGACCTGCTATAGTGATGTTTATGATATACGACCTGCTTCAGCGATGTTTATGATATACGACCTGCTGTAGTGATGTTTATGATATACGACCTGCTGTGGCGATGTTTATGATATACGACCTGCTATAGTGATGTTTATGATATACGACCTGCTGTAGTGATGTTTATGATATACGACCTGCTTCAGCGATGTTTATGATATACGACCTGCTTCAGCGATGTTTATGATATACGACCTGCTATAGTGATGTTTATGATATACGACCTGCTGTAGTGATGTTTATGATATACGACCTGCTTCAGCGATGTTTATGATATACGGCCTTCTGTAGTGATGTTTATGATATACAACTTGCTGTAGCGATGTCTATGATATCCGACCTGATATAGTGATGTTTATGATATACGACCTGCTGTAGCTGTTTAAGTTATTCCTTTAATAACTCGAATGCGTTTTGTTATAATGCGCAGAAATTATATACTAATACTGTAAAAAAAATTAAACGCTGCATTTGAAGGCCATTTAATTTTTCTATTTCATATTCAAAATAATTCAATTATTTAAATACGTTAGTTACAATAGAAACAACAATTAGCCACATGATTTCAGGTTTGGTAATTGGAGCAACATTTAATGTTCAACGTTCCTGTGTAACAGCGGCCATGTCTGCTTTCTCCAGCGAACCAGCCAGGCGGCGCCTATTCGCTCTCTGGCGGGTCTCGGTGGCGAGAAGTGCAGGCCGCGATGCAGGGACGACACTGACTGTCCGGGCAAGAAGAAGAGTTGCCGACATCTTTGTGTGGGTGTGTGTGCCGTGATCCCGTATTCCCCAGCCCGTCGCCATAATGACAACATAACTTGTAATTCGACAAAGCCGTTCTGCAATCACTGCTGCTGATGGGATGCCATGCAAGTTTGGCCGTCGTTGTTTTGTTTTCGCGGTGATTGGTGCCAATACATAGTTGAAGCAAACGTTGTTTGATGATAGCTGGAATCGGAATTTATCTTTGGAGGTGGATTGTGAAATGTTGTAACTGTGTGAAATTCCTCATATTTCGAGTTTCGATGACAAACAAACACAGCATTGTGTAAACATAAACGAAAACGAAAAAACAAATACAAAACGCTATAAAGGAAGTGAATACAGGGGAATGTATCATAATGGGAGATTTTAGCCATGGACACACACATTGGAAATCTCTAGAGAGTACAGGAGGTGAGGACCAACTGTTTCTAGTTTTAGTTCAGGATAGCTTCCTTACTCAGCACATGCTAGAACCGACCAGGGGTGAGAATGTATGAGATATAGTTTTGTCATCACAAAAAGTGGACAATGTAAAAATACATGAGCCTTTGGGTAACAGTGATCATAATCAAATATATCTTGACATCAATGTAAATTCAGACAGCAAAAAATAAAAAACGTACAGGAGAAACTTTTACAAAGGTAACCTAAAAAATATGTGAGTAAATACTTAGCAAAGCTAGATTGGAATAAAATACTGAGGAATAAGACCGCAATTGAATGTTGGAACATTCTAAAATATGAAATTTAGAGTATCATCGATAAATGTGTTCCCTTGAAAAAACAAGAAAATGGTTTAGAAAGAAATACCTGTAAAAAGAAGCTATTAAGAAAATAGTTTTCAAGCAAACTACGTGGAGGATTTATAGGCGTACCAGAAAGGATGAAGACTATGCGAATTACAAAGAGGCACTTAATGCAGCTACGACTGAAATTAGACAATCTAAAAGAAGCTATGAGCAAAAACTACCATGTAACATAAAAAATGACAAAGAATTGTTATGCATATGTCGGGAGTAAACAAAAGGTACAAGACAAGGTCGGACCTCTAGAAGACAGTGCTAGATATATAATATCAAAAGGGTTTTAATGGCGGAAATCCCAAATGGCTACTTCATTTCAGTGTTTACCAGAGAGAATATTATTTCATTACCAATTTCACATGCTAAATGTCAGGAGGCTAAATCTTACTATTTAAGGCGGTTAATTATAACTCCAGAAATGGCAGCTAAAAATAAAGGCAATGAAGGATAATACATTACTGGGAGTGGATGGCATTCCTCCAAAACTACTAATGGAAACACCAAAACAAATCAGTATACTACTTGCAAGAGTGTTCAACTTGTCATTAAAGAGTGAGTGGTTTCTGTTCAATGGATAGAAGCAAACATCATACCAATATTTAAAAATGGTTTGAGAAATAAGTCAGAAAATTACAGACCAGAGAGTTTAACGACAGTGATTTGCAAATTATTAGAAATGTTAATTGAAGACCATGTGGTGGAATTCCTTGTTAGGCATCAATTATTAAATTCATATCAACATGGATTCCTAAAAGTGAGGTCATGCTTAATAAATATGTTATGTTTTTTTGGAAGAAATCACTAAGTGGATACGAGGGATCGCCAGTAGATATTATATACTTAGATTTTCAGAAAGCTTTGGACAAACTGCCACATCAAAGATTGCTACTTAAATTAAAAGCCTAAGGTATCGGGGATCGCATAATTAACTGGATAGAACAATGGCTGACTGACAGAAGAAGCGTATTGTAGTAGATGAAGAGGTTTCAAACTGGAAATCAGTATTGAGTGGGGTACAACAAGGATCAGTATTAGGACCTTGATTATTCTTAATATAATATTATATCAATGACTTGGACATATAACAAGCAACGTACTGAAATTTGCAGATGATACAAAAGTGCTTAGCAACGTTAACACTGATAGTGATAAATAACATTTAAACGATCTAGACAAATTGATTAAATGGTCTGAAAATGGCAGATGTTATTCTTATGCTCATGCAAAACGTTAACATGACCACCAATGGGAAAGTCGACTGTAGGCTGAACCTTCAGGCTGGGTCGTGCAGGTGTTCCTCGGTAGGTGGCCGAAGTAGGCGTATAGGTGCCGACATAAATCGGCGCGTGGGTGAATGTTGCGATACTGGGACATGGTTGACACATAAATCATGGTTGACACATAACTCACAGCACAGCGCTACTCACAGCCGCACCTGACGTATATGTGTATAAATATTCCCACCGAGAATGACGTGACAGCCGCCAGTCGTCCCATTCGCGATCTCTTTGAATTTGTGTCAACGATGTGACCGTACTGTACAGTTTGAAATGTAGACTGGTGTACCGATATAAGACATGATTTCAAACGCGCTGAGAAAATTACCGTCGGCGAAACTATTGAAACATCTGGAAATAAAACATATTACAGCTGAATGTGTCCGGTAATTTGTTCAAAGTTTAACATGGACAGGACACGCGTGGGCGACGAAAGACAATATAATAGCTGGGAAAGTTGACATTTGACAATATGAATGTAGGACAAGACACGGAGGTATACAAAGAAGAGGGATGTATATGATGTCTGAAATAGCGATACAGCGAGGATTTAGGGAAACGTGGATGATTCGGAACTCAGAGATGTAGCGACAAGATGCTGAGAAAACTACTCCAACTAATTATACAATCACACGAGCTAATTTACCCATACTCCGAGTATGAAATGAATCAAATTCTGCGTCTGCATGTCAAGTGGGTTCCACTGTCAACTTGACGGATCCATCACGTGACCGTTTTGCCTAGAAACTTCAGTAGGGTCCTTCAAGCTATAAACAAACATGGCTGCAAATGTAAAGCTGCCAGACGCTCTGTCGTATTTTTCGTTGAATTGTTGACTTTGTGTATGCGGAGGTGTGATCGAAAGTTAAACTGCTCGAAAAGGTGTGCCATTCTAATATACAAGTTGACATGCCTTGGTGCAAACATAGGTGTGTTTAGTTACTGTGTCTACGTTGAGCTGACAGTGACATGGGGCGGTCACATAACTGTATCCACAATATATAAACAGGATTGCTAAGGCGAAGCTTGATTGATGTCGGTATGACGGGCACTAGCAACCGAAATAATGGCGCAGGCTCATTGGTCATAAATCAGATCCTGACGTCGCAATCTGGATCCATCAATTGTAAGCTCCATTAGCAACCGAGACAATGGCGCAAGCTCATTGGTTATAATGCATATTGTGACGTCACAATAATTGACATTCGATCACACCTCCGCATGAGTGTCAATCAATAAACACAGGCAACAAATAATTCCATATTGAAGTCGTTTATTCGCAACACGCAAATTCACGTAGCATATATCTATTCGACAAGCAACGTGTAAGATGCTTATTTTATTAACCTTTGTTCATTTAATTTTGCAATGAGACATTTGCGGAGTATTCCTTTCAACAGAGTTGTCGCGTACTTCAGAGTCGCGTGCCAAGTTGTCGCGTACTTCAGAGTCGCGTGCCAAGCGACTGCTCCGAGCCAACTGAACGTCTTGCAGGCCCTGGAAACGAAACAGAACTTTTCCATACGGAAGCCATGATATTTCTTGGCCTTCAACCA
>OY759262.1:16476781-16484281 GCA_963662155.1 Lamellibrachia columna | reverse complement strand
TACGACCTGCTATAGTGATGTTTATGATATACGACCTGCTGTAGTGATGTTTATGATATACGACCTGCTTCAGCGATGTTTATGATATACGGCCTTCTGTAGTGATGTTTATGATATACGACCTGCTGTAGCTGTTTAAGTTATTCCTTTAATAACTCGAATGCGTTTTGTTATAATGCGCAGAAATTATACACTAATACTGTAAAAAAATTTAAACGCTGCATTTGAAGGCCATTTAATTTTTCTATTTCATATTCAAAATAATTCAATTATTTAAATACGTTAGTTACAATAGAAACAACAATTAGCCACATGATTTCAGGTTTGGTAATTGGAGCAACATTTAATGTTCAACGTTCCTGTGTAACAGCGGCCATGTCTGCTTTCTCCAGCGAACCAGCCAGGCGGCGCCTATTCGCTCTCTGGCGGGTCTCGGTGGCGAGAAGTGCAGGCCGCGATGCAGGGACGACACTGACTGTCCGGGCAAGAAGAAGAGTTGCCGACATCTTTGTGTGGGTGTGTGTGCCGTGATCCCGTATTCCCCAGCCCGTCGCCATAATGACAACATAACTTGTAATTCGACAAAGCCTTTCTGCAATCACTGCTGCTGATGGGATGCTGAAGCAAGTTTGGCCGTCGTTGTTTTGTTATTGCGGTGATTTGGTGCCAATAAATAGTTGAAGCAAACGTTGTTTAGTGGTGGCTGGAGTCGGAATTTATCTTTGGAGGTGGATTGTGAAATGTTGTAACTGTGTGAAATTCCGCATATTTCGAGTTTCGATGACAAACAAACACAGCATTGTGTAAACATAAACGAAAGCGAAAAAAAAAATACAAAACGCTATAAAGGAAGTGAATACAGGGGAATGTATCATAATGGGAGATTTTAGCCATGGACACACACATTGGAAATCTCTAGAGAGTACAGGAGGTGAGGACCAACTGTTTCTAGTTTTAGTTCAGGATAGCTTCCTTACTCAGCACATGCTAGAACCGACCAGGGGTGAGAATGTATGAGATATAGTTTTGTCATCACAAAAAGTAGACAATGTAAAAATACATGAGCCTTTGGGTAACAGTGATCATAATCAAATATATCTTGACATCAATGTAAAATCAGACAGCAAAAAATATAAAACGTACAGGAGAAACTTTTACAAAGGTAACCTAAAAAATATATGAGTAAATACTTAGCAAAGCTAGATTGGAATAAAATGCTGAGGAATAAGACCGCAATTGAATGTTGGAACATTCTAAAATATGAAATTTAGAGTATCATCGATAAATGTGTTCCCTTGAAAAAACAAGAAAATGGTTTAGAAAGAAATACCTGTAAAAAGAAGCTATTAAGAAAATAGTTTTCAAGCAAACTACGTGGAGGATTTATAGGCGTACCAGAAAGGATGAAGACTATGCGAATTACAAAGAGGCACTTAATGCAGCTACGACTGAAATTAGACAATCTAAAAGAAGCTATGAGCAAAAACTACCATGTAACATAAAAAATGACAAAGAATTGTTATGCATATGTCGGGAGTAAACAAAAGGTACAAGACAAGGTCGGACATCTAGAAGACAATGCTAGATATATAATATCAAAAGGGTTTTAATGGCGGAAATCCCAAATGGCTACTTCATTTCAGTGTTTACCAGAGAGAATATTATTTCATTACCAATTTCACATGCTAAATGTCAGGAGGCTAAATCTTACTATTTAAGGCGGTTAATTATAACTCCAGAAATGGCAGCTAAAAAATAAAGGCAATGAAGGATATTACATTACTGGGAGTGGATGGCATTCCTCCAAAACTACTAATGGAAACAGCAAAACAAATCAGTATACTACTTGCAAGAGTGATCAACTTGTCATTAAAGAGTGAGTGGTTTCTGTTCAATGGATAGAAGCAAACATCATACCAATATTTAAAAATGGTTTGAGAAATAAGTCAGAAAATTACAGACCAGAGAGTTTAACGACAGTGATTTGCAAATTATTAGAAATGTTAATTGAAGACCATGTGGTGGAATTCCTTGTTAGGCATCAATTATTAAATTCATATCAACATGGATTCCTAAAAGTGAGGTCATGCTTAATAAATATGTTATGTTTTTTTGGAAGAAATCACTAAGTGGATACGAGGGATCGCCAGTAGATATTATATACTTAGATTTTCAGAAAGCTTTGGACAAACTGCCACATCAAAGATTGCTACTTAAATTAAAAGCCTAAGGTATCGGGGATCGCATAATTAACTGGATAGAACAATGGCTGACTGACAGAAGAAGCGTATTGTAGTAGATGAAGAGGTTTCAAACTGGAAATCAGTATTGAGTGGGGTACAACAAGGATCAGTATTAGGACCTTGATTATTCTTAATATAATATTATATCAATGACTTGGACATATAACAAGCAACGTACTGAAATTTGCAGATGATACAAAGGTGCTTAGCAACGTTAACACTGATAGTGAAAAATAACATTTAAACGATCTAGACAAATTGATTAAATGGTCTGAAAATGGCAGATGTTATTCTTATGCTCGTGCAAAACGTTAACATGACCACCAATGGGAAAGTCGACTGTAGGCTGAACCTTCAGGCTGGTTCGTGCAGGTGTTCCTCGGTAGGTGGCCGAAGTAGGCGTATAGGTGCCGACATAAATCGGCGCGTGGGTAAATGTTGCGATACTGGGGCATGGTTGACACATAAATCACAGCACAGTGCTACTCACAGCCGCACCTGACGTATATGTGTATAAATATTCCCACCGAGAATGACGTGACAGCCGCCAGTCGTCCCATTCGCGATCTCTTTGAATTTGTGTCAACGATGTGACCGTACTGTACAGTTTGAAATGTAGACTGGTGTACCGATATAAAACATGATTTCAAACGCGCTGAGAAAATTACCGTCGGCGAAACTATTGAAACATCTGGAAATAAAACATATTACAGCTGAATGTGTCCGGTAATTTGTTCAAAGTTTAACATGGACAGGACACGCGTGGACGACGAAAGACAATATAATAGCTGGGAAAGTTGACATTTGACAATATGAATGTAGGACAAGACACGGAGGTATACAAAGAAGAGGGATGTATATGATATCTGAAATAGCGATACAGCGAGGATTTAGGGAAACGTGGATGATTCGGAACTCAGAGATGTAGCGACAAGATGCTGAGAAAACTACTCCAACTAATTATACAATCACACGAGCTAATTTACCCATACTCCGAGTATGAAATGAATCAAATTCAGCGTCTGCATGTCAAGTGGGTTCCACTGTCAACTTGACGGATCCATCACGTGACCGTTTTGCCTAGAAACTTCAGTAGGGTCCTTCAAGCTATAAACAAACATGGCTGCAAATGTAAAGCTGCCAGACGCTCTGTCGTATTTTTCGTTGAATTGTTGACTTTGTGTATGCGGAGGTGTGATCGAAAGTTAAACTGCTCGAAAAGGTGTGCCATTCTAATATACAAGTTGACATGCCTTGGTGCAAACATAGGTGTGTTTAGTTACTGTGTCTACGTTGAGCTGATAGTGACATGGGGCGGTCACATAACTGTATCCACAATATATAAACAGGATTGCTAAGGCGAAGCTTGATTGATGTCAGTATGACGGGCACTAGCAACCGAAATAATGGCGCAGGCTCATTGGTCATAAATCAGATCCTGACGTCGCAATCTGGATCCATCAATTGTAAGCTCCATTAGCAACCGAGACAATGGCGCAAGCTCATTGGTTATAATGCATATTGTGACGTCACAATAATTGACATTCGATCACACCTCCGCATGAGTGTCAATCAATAAACACTGGCAACAAATAATTCCATATTGAAGTCGTTTATTCGCAACACGCAAATTCACGTAGCATATATCTATTCGACAAGCAACGTGTAAGATGCTTATTTTATTAACCTTTGTTCATTTAATTTTGCAATGAGACATTTGCGGAGTATTCCTTTCAACAGAGTTGTCGCGTACTTCAGAGTCGCGTGCCAAGTTGTCGCGTTCTTCAGAGTCGCGTGCCAAGCGACTGCTCCGAGCCAACTGAACGTCTTGCAGGCCCTGGAAACGAAACAGAACTTTTCCATACGGAAGCCATGATATTTCTTGGCCTTCAACCACGCCATGCCATGATTTTCCACCATGCTGAAGCCCTACATTGTCGACCCGTTCCTAAATTATATTTACAGTAAAGTTACTAATGTTTTCCCTGTCTTGTTAAGTTATAAATGTTATTATAAAATACATATAGGCTACGTCGCGTGTAAAACTGAAGCACGTCTTCTTTGAAGTTACGTCTACAAACTGATACGTTTTGCGTATTCACTTATAGGGACATTCTTTTTAATTACTTCGCTAATGAATGGCGTGATTCGTGAAGAAATACGCACCCTTACCCTATTTGCATTTGACATCACCCCGTCGGTTGGTCCCGTGAATTTTCTTTCCCTCCCTGGTGACACACCAGCAGACGCCTAAGAGGGAATTGCATTGCTTGCACTTGTACCAGCCATCGTACGTGCACTCGGGGTAGACGCCGCCAAACATGCCAGGCTTCCGGTTCTTACTAGCCGCGTAGCACGGCCCCAATTGGATGACTGAAATTATGCCACGTTATCATTAGTAGTAGTAGTAGTAGTAGTAGTAGTAGTAGTAGTAGTAGTAGTAGTAGTAGTAGTAGTAGTAGTAGTAGTAGTAGTAGTAGTAGTAGTAGTAGTAGTAGTAGTAGTAGTTGTTGTTGTTGTACATGCCCGTCTTCAGGGGGGCGATTTGGGGATTTCGAAAGAACCAAACTTTTTGTGAAAATTTCTTTTAACTGTACAATTGTGTCATCCCAGAAGTCCCGGCTGATTGTGTACGCCCGACCTCATCTATTCAAAACCCAGAGGACGGGCCTGTATTAGTAGTACACTTCATTGTCAAGTCCACTCTACATCGGCCCTTGACGCGCGTGCCTAGCCGTGACGACCCCTCGCCCAGTAAAACCTACACCGACGAGCAGTAACAAAACAATGACAGTGAAGCAGACCGCTATCGTGAGAATGAGCTACACCGTCAACAGAGGGATGGTCGTGAGGCGACTTCTCCCCTCTGTTGGTGGAACCATGGTTGCGATGTCATTTGGCCCTCTATTGGCAGAGGGATGGTCGTGAGGCGACTTACCCTTCTGTCTGTGGAGGGTCAGTCATGTTGCGATACAACCCTACACGAACCCGGCCAGCTATGTCAGCCAGACTTCACATATTTGCGCAACACACACCAGTTTTTCTGGGTACGAGACAAAATGTGACATTAGCCATGGACTAATATACCTTTCATCATGTTACGTGTGGTAGAAAATGGTCACAGCAAGTGCCAATATTTCACAATTGTGTATTAAACACAACTAAATAGTATCTACTGTGGCTCCGGCCAAATGTTGTGCAGCCCTTTAGTGGGGTTTGGGCCACCACCTGCACACAGGTGGGGCCGGGGGGTTTATTCCCCCACTTTTGTGTATATCATTGTAAATACTCTAGCTAGCACTATATACATATAATTATGTATGCTTGTCTGCACATAGGTATTTTTTCCCTATTTGTATGCTGTCGCTTTGTTTAAGAGCAGCAAGGGTTTTTTGTAAAGACTGTCTTCGGCAGTTGCTAGCTACAATAGAAAATATCACTAATGTTAAATCTTATCTGGTATTGTTTACTAATTGGTCATACACACCATCTTAATACCAGGCTGTGCACAATTTGTGGCAGACTTATTCACTATTATTGTGTGCACAGCGGCAATCCTTGTTGGGTATGAATAAAATTGGATTGCCCGTTACCAACCTACCAAGTAGTTGGTGTATTTATACAAAAAGGTCTGCATAAGCGTGTCCCCATTTCATTGTAAACACAAATACACCGGGAGTCGACGGGGTATCGAGCTGCGGAAAACACACGAATGGTAGTTTTAGTGGTTGTGGTAGCGGCAGCAGAGACGACAAACACCAGCAGCAGCAGCTGCTGCAGCACCAGCAGCAGCAGCAGCAGAAACATCAGCAGCAGAGGCAACAACCACCACCACCAGCAGCAACAGAAGTATTTAATTTAAAATGAAAGATGGCTTATAGTATTTCCAGAGTAACGTGATCAAAGTCAAACGTCCACATAGATCCCTTCGTGCGGTACGAATGTTTCGTGAAACTGACAGTTGTACATGATTTTTTGGTGCATGAAGTTGTCATTGCTTTTGGCCTTGCCCTACCAAACCTCGACTCTGTAGTACAAGGGGTCATGAACTTTTGGCATTGCCGTACCAAGCCTCGACTCTGTAGTACAAGGGGTCATAAACTTTTGGCATTGCCGTACCAAACCTCGACTCTGTAGTACAAGGGGTCATAAACTTTTGGCATTGCCCTACCAAACCTCGACTCTGTAGTACAAGGGGTCATAAACTTTTGGCATTGCCCTACCAAACCTCGACTCTGTAGTACAAGGGGTCATAAACTTTTGGCATTGCCCTACCAAACCTCGACTCTGTAGTACAAGGGGTCATAAACTTTTGGCATTGCCCTACCAAACCTCGACTCTGTAGTACAAGGGGTCATACACTCTTGCAGTGCTGCCATTTCTCCCGTGCAACGCCGGGCAACTCAGCTAGTTTAAAATAAAGGCGCATTATTAGTGTAAAGGTCCGTTCACACGTGCATCCAATAGTTCGAGCGACACAGTGTCGCCCGATCAGCCAAATAATTGGTGGTGTGAAAGGCCTGAAGATGTAAAACGCAGTTGACCTAACTGCTTAATATAAAATACTGGAAAAGCAGTTCCCGACTAAATGCTTGCGACTAACGAACGCAACTGTTGAATGTCTTCTAAAATGCAATTATAGTTTTTTCCGAAAGATAATATTTATTTTACAGTCCGATCTCCAAATATATGCATTGATGGTACACGAACATCACACAACACGGATAGATTTTATATGGTATGGGGATTCTAAAATGCACCAATTACTTGGTATTGGATGGTGTAATTCGTGAACAAATACACACCCGTACCCTGTTTGCATTTGACAACACCCCGTCGGTTGGTCCTGGGAATTTTCTTTCCATCCCTGGTGACACACCAGCAGACGCCTAAGAGGGAACTGCATTGCTTGCAGTTGTACCAGCCATCGTACGTGCACTTGGGGTAGAAGCCGCCAACCGTACCAGGTTTCCGGTTCATAAGGGCCGCTTGACACGGTCCGAGTGGGATGACTGAAATCATGTCACGTTATCATTAGTAGTAGTAGTAGTAGTAGTAGTAGTAGTACATGACCGTATTCAGGGGGGATTCGGGGGTTTCCAACGAACCACCCTTTTTGAGAGAATTTATTTTAAAGCTGGTTCCTCAAATGGTTCAGCCCATTATTAGTCCGGTTCACTTATGTCCAGATGTGTAGTGTGTGACTAGTTTAAGTAATGTGCGCAGTCTGTTTAATAAAAAAAATTCAAACTATCGA
>OY759262.1:16466781-16471781 GCA_963662155.1 Lamellibrachia columna | reverse complement strand
GCTAGTGAATTTTGCTAAACAATGACACTCGTTACATAATGTTGAAAATATAGTGTCTGTAAATGCACTGAAAGTGTGGAACCCCCATATAATTATCCCGATGGCCCAAGGGTGGTACACATTTTATTACACCCTTAGCGTTTAGTCTGCAGTAAAAGGCAATATCTGACACTGAGTACGCTCTTCAGAGTCCATTTCCTGTGCACTCAACCATTTGCATACATATAATGGCACTGCTGTAACATATAATGGCACTGCTCTTGAAGATTATTACTTTGTGGATTTCCATAATTATCTGAGTTTTACAAATGAACCTCTTGCCAACGATTGTCTTCTCTTGATGTCCCCCTGTGTTCCTCCATGTTTAGATAACACTGATCATTGAGTGTTACGAATACACCTCTTTCCAAAGATTGCCTTCTCTTGGCGTCCTCCTGTGTTCCTCCATGTTAAGATAACAACGATCATTGTCTAAGTGTTACGAATACACATCTTCCCAAAGATAGTCTTCTCTTAATGTCCCCCTGTGTTCCCCCATGTTTAGATAACACCGATCATTGTATAAGTGTTACGAATACACCTCTTGCCCAAAACAGCCTTCTCTTAATGTCCCCCTGTGTTCCTCTATGTTTAGATAACACCGACCATAGGTACGTGAAAGCATCAACGCATTACTTTGGTCTTATTTACATTGAAATTTGACTTCTGCTGTACATCTTGGCGGTTGCTTGCTAGCTATGTCTGTTCGTTTGCATAATCCAGGTCTTCTAGCGATGATGTAAACTTCCATGTGATGCCTCTATTATGATCTTTGTTGTACGTCGGATGGTCCAGTCAATGTTAATAACAAATCCTGGTATAACATAATTTATGGCTGTTGTACCCCTGTCTCTAATGATAACCACTCTGAGGTATTTCCACCAATAATCACACACCAGTACTTCCGTTGTGTGTATTGTGTGTGTGTGTGTGTGTGTGTGTGTGTGTGTGTGTGTGTGTGTGTGTGTGTGTGTGTGTGTGTGTGTGTGTGTGTGTGTGTGTGTGGGTGGGTGTGTGTGTGTGTGTGTGTGTGTGTGTGTGTGTGTGTGTGTGTGTGTGTGTGTGTGTGTGTGTGTGTGTGTGTGTGTGTGTGTGTGTGTGTGTGTGTGTGTGTGTGTATAATTATTATATATATATATATATATATATATATATATATATATATATATATATATATATATATATATATATATATACCTTTTATTGTTTTGATGAAGACGTGTGGTATTCCATAGTATCTACGTATTGTCCACAGCTTTGTGGTCCCATGTTAGCTTGCAACGTGTTCAACATTTATGTATGTATGCTCGGAGATTTATTAGGTAGATGTAATAAATATTTTATATATAATATAAGTAATCTATTTGAAATACATATAAGTAATCTATTTGAAAATCGTCTTGATGTTTAGCCGAGTATTATCTACGCACCGTCAGCGCATTCCAATGTCCCTTGTCCTGGCCCGGTCTTAGTGTTGGGGATCTCTTTTCCCCATCTGGTCACACACCAGCAGTATCCTGTGCTGGCGTGACATTGCTTGCCCTTGTAATTGCCGTCAGCCGTGCACTGCGGCACGTAGGTCCCAATCAGACCTGGCGTCACATTCATAAGGGCGATGTGGCATGGACCCTTTGGATAGCCTGAATGTGAATCATATGTCATACAAATACAGGTACTTTATAATATGACATTTGCAACGAATCATAGTGTGTGATTGATGTTGGTTATATCCCCTCTCTTCGCTTTCCTTCACCAATTCCCTGCATCACTCCATGCGTCCCAACTCCCTTCATCCCAACCTATGTGTTATCTGCTTCCTACTTACCCAACTGATACCATGCTTCCGTATTCCATCTTCTTCCCCACTTGCTCATTCTCTCCCATTGTCATTTCTTATAATCTACATGTCTCTTTCTCGCCATTGGGTCCTTAATTTCAGAAAACAACATTTACCTTTGAACAAGTTAGACCTACCAGAACAAACGCCAATCGCCCAGAGCAGCAACAGGCTCCTGAAGACATTGCCAACCATCGTCTCCCGATTCTCTTGAACACTTCGTACTCTGCAACATACGAAACACATTCACAGCGGGTCGACGAATGTTAATACTTGTCATCTCATGCAGTACAAACAAATTCTATCTAATCTGTGTGCTATTTTCGAACACTGACGTTCACGCATGTAAATAAACATTGCAAGCGCACGGACTCTGCATACTACGGGTCAAGTAAATACTTTTTGTACGCAACTTTGGTCTCGTTTATGCGATATAAATAAGCTTAATTTTTTTCCATACTTCCGAGTTTTGACTGGATATGTCTGCTTTTTACTCGATCTCCCGTCTACCGAAGAGTATACTACAATACACAATATTCTCAAAATGCCTATATTTACTTTGCGGCGCATTTCATGACATAAATAATCTGTACGAAAATCAGATACATGTGATAATAATGAAAACAACACGTTTTTCGCTGGGGCACGCATGGTACAGTTGGCAAAATGCGCTGATCACAATATATTGAGAATTAGTAATGTTTCTTTATGTAAAATTAACATTTCGGTTGTATGTCATGGTATATATTTCAGCTGCGTTGAATCATAGCCACATTTAATATGGATTGACATTAATCTAATGAGCAGACTGTGCCATTTTAAACGAATGATCCCGTGCGTTCTTGTAATGGAAACAAACAACAATGCTTTATCAACAGCTGTGATACGATAACCTGGTTTCATAGTCTGCATGCACAGAGTGTATAGTGCGGCTCTTCATGAGAAAAACAAACGAATATGAACTAAAGTAGGCATTTTGCCACTCTTTATGCAGCATCATTCCATGTCGCATTCGATTGTGTCAAGGGTTGTAATAGGATGCAAGCTGACACCATTTATCGCTCAGTGTCGTTCCGAGATCAGACGGACTCAACCAATAGCCGGAGTATGCGCCGAGTTGTAGCGCTTATAACGAGTTTAACTAATTATTACAAACACACATTCAATATGCTCTATCCAATACTAACTCCCCACCAGTGGCGCCACTAACAATTTCACAATTGTCACAAATTAAATTAATTTTTATGTGCAGATTCTGCTCATATTTATTCATAATTTGTGTCAAGAAATCACTCACTTTCGATTGCATACAATAATGGATAGTGCCTGTATAGAAAATGTGTCTAGAAACACAAAAACTTTGTTTTTGTTTGAAGCTATTTTTTGCAGTCAAATGCACAGTTGCAATTTCTGTGATAACGTTGTGTATCGTGACATTTTCCAGTCATGTGCGAACTATACCAAGTTATCCCGTCCGGAGATTGGCATTTTTGCTAGTTTACGTAATGACGCGTTCATCGCGTACAAAATAGTGCGTGCGATTACGATGGAACTATCATTTACGTCATCGCGTACAAGATAACATACGAACATTTGATTTGTTTTAAAGCCGAATGCCAACCGGCTGCGACGATAGAGAACATACATATTCCTCAACTTGTCTGAAATCATTGTGCGTGTGAAATAACCGTGAAGTGGTACATCAATCTGTAATGGTATTCAACGACTGGGGGTGTAGCACAAATATTCCAATTATTTGTGCTACTCGGATGGGCGTCTCGGACGATTCAAACGGGATGCAGTTCGCAAATATGTCATTCGATACAGCAATTCCTGCCAGTTTTCGAACTATGTTCTATCAGTCTCTTGTTGATGTCCAGGCACTGAATATCACGGATTTCATCGCCTTCCCATGTGTGCTGCTGTTTGCCGTGTGAACTTTTTCGCCCTGCGACAACCATTAATAAATGCAGGTGTGCACAATGATGTGTTTTTAATCGAGCTCCAACTACAGCTGTCTTTGACAACACAAAGGAACCACGGACATTACTGTTTAAGTAATACTTAGCCTACAATCAAGGAAAGGTTTTTTTACCTGAACGCATCGTCATAGCAATAACACACCAGGGCTTCGTAGGTTAACCCCGATAGTTGCGTTTCAACTATCGGGGTTACCCTATGAACTGTTGGGTTGGACTTCATTTAATATAGCAAGCAGAACTGCCCGCGAAAGGGAGTTAGCCAGGTGAGAGTTTGCAACTGGGCTCTATCTATAGCAGGAATTGCTATGTCAACTGGGCTCTATCTATAGCAGGAATTGCTATGTCAACTGGGCTCTATCTATAGCAGGAATTGCTATGTTAACTGGGCTCTATCAGAAAGCGCCACAGTTCAGCAAACAGCGAACTACATCAACGCCTGGACACTCTAGGAGCACCTAACGGAGAAACTGGCATTACAGAAATGTATATGGAGTGGCTGTTCGACGAAAGACCGTAAATTTAGGCTGTTGACAAACGTGAGAATAAAATAGTAACCCCTAATGGAACTAGCGGAATAAACGTGGAATTGAACTATCTCCGTGTTCCATGTGAAACACTGGAATCATTTGCTAGGATATGACAAAAGAACTGGTTAAGATGCATTTTTCTATCATTAAAAATTGGTACGTGTTACGTGTTGCCTAATGTCGGTGCTTTGTCAGCGATAGAATAAGGGAGTATGTTACGCAGCGGGGGTTGCTCTCTTCCACAAGAATAGCAACGCCACGAATCACGCTGTACGTGGGCGCGATTTGATCAATATCATCTGCAAACGCTTTCAATGCCAAAATGACATAAATTGGGGTAAGTGCGGTTTTGTGTTGCCGTCAAGTTGATAGTGGTGGAGGTATTTTTGTGGTTTGTCGGTAAGCGGCTTTCCAATATGTTGCTTAACAACGTGCAACAAAAAACATGATTTATCTTCATACGCTCACATTGGATAGGACACGTTTTGCGGGTAAACTCCTTTCTATATATATATATATATATATATATATATATATATATATATATATATATATATATATATATATATATATATATATATATATATATATATATATATATATATATATATATAT